>PVKA01002576.1:18837-62382 GCA_004027165.1 Ctenomys sociabilis
TCTTTTTTTTTTTTTGAGACAGGGTCTCACTGTGCAGTTCAGGCTGGCCTTAAGCTCACTTTGTAGCTCAGGCTGGTCTCGAACTCACAACAATCCTCCTGCCTGAGCCTCCCTAGTGCTGGGATTACAGGCATGCGCCACCACGCCCGGCTCAGTACACTAACTTAATGAGTCACTATTTCAAAAATTAGGCTGAGGCAGCTTGCAACAATTTACTTTCCACAGTGGATATTAGGGGAAAATGATATAAATCTGTTCCTTACATGTTAACTAAGAGTAAGATTTTTGCCAGCTATATTATCTTTACTAACATGTAAAATGTGATTGCTAAATGATAAATATAAGTTTCACCTGTGAGCTCCAAGGTGCAATCTTGTCTAATTGCTAAAAATATTTACTAGGTGAACAGATGGAAAACAAGTGCCTGGAGACCTGGCTCAGTGCATGGGGTCAAATCCCTCCAGTCAATTGTTCTATTTATCTCTAGAAGTGATCTTTATTGCCTGAGAATTGCTCAGGTCTTCTAATTGACCTTTATGCCATAGTTATGTATACATTCCTATCACCAGACCAATTAGTTGTTAACTTACAATAGTCAATAAGAATAAGTGAAGGCTTTGTGAGATGTTTCAGGAAATAGGAACCACTGCACCAGTTTAAGGGTGGATAGGCTGGTGGGATCTTGTCTCCCTTCTCTCCAACAGGATCATCTACCTGCTCTTGAGAGAGCTATTCAGGGATGCCTGGGTAGAGGAATCAATTAGAAAGAAGGTGAGGATGCCCAAAAAGGTAATTTCTACTGAATTCCAGGTGATCTCACAGCCAAGAAGGTGGGGATGCCCAAAAAGGTAATTTCTATTGAATTCCAAGTTATCTCACTCCTTTAGACTGTCTCATTAGGCACTGGAGGACATTTGATCCTTATATGCTGAGAAACAGCCATTTAATCCAAATGGAATGCAGGAGAAAGTATTAATTATGATGCTGTTGGATAACTAAAGATGATGTAAAAAGGAAAATGGTAAAAATGTCTTATGTTCAGATTTTCATTGCATTAAGGTTTTTGTTATTTAAATTCTAAAATGTGGATATGAATGATAATAAAAAAAACAGGCAGTTCAACCTTGCATACCATTGCTAACCTTAAGCCTTCCCCTATTTGCCTTTCTAAAGAGGGGGCTTTTAGTACAGTTCTAATCAAGGCCTCTACAAGGCTACACCCATCCTTAGCTGAGTTTATGCAAGCTTTTCAAAGATAATACCTTTTAAAGAAGTAAATAGACAAACTGGAACTTCCACAATTCAGGTGTCTTAGATGACTCTGATAAATACATTGATGTCTTTAGACAATTTACTCAGATTTACAAACTAGACTGGAGAGATGTAATGTTAATCTTAAACCAAGCTTTGACTTTTATGGAAAGGCAGGCAGCATTACAAGCTGCCATTGCATTTGTGTTATGGTTTGTGTCTAGTTGTTTCCCCAAAGCTTCATGTAGTCATGGGGTGGGGACTTCTAGAATTTGTGATTAACTCATGATCCATGGGATTATGTGTGATCCAAGGCTGTGCTTAGTACTGCTAGGATTGTGGGTGTGAGTACCACCCCCGGCCTGAGGTAGAAACCCTGAATGTAAGACAAGAGATAGAGACAGACTTTCTTTAGCAATTGTACTTTGTGGCATTGTTGCTGTTCCATGCCATGAACTGCTGCTCTCTGCCATGCGCCTCTCTGCCTTGGAGCCAGTTGAATATGGACCTCTAGTAACTGTGAGCTAAATAAGCCTTTCCTTCCTTCATTTTGGGTGACGGGTATTTGTCCCAGCAATGAGAGAAGACTAACTAAGACAATTTGTAAATAAATAGCAATATTGTTATTTTAAAGAGTTAAAAGATATAACCAGTGGAACTTTCAGTTCCCACTGAATCCCAAGTAGTTAGATCCTGGTGGCCTAATGCCCAGGCAGGAAACTAAAAAAGATTTTCTTTCAAGTGTGTATTCTTAAAGGTCTAAGAACTAGATTCAAACCTTCTAGTTATTTTAAATTTTAGCTATTTACTAGGAAAAAGATGAAAACCCCTCTGTTTCTTAGAATGCTTAGTAAAGGCACTGGTAAAGCATACTTAGTGAGATGTTAGTTCAGTAGAGGGACATATTACTTTTACAGATAAGTTCAAGAGCTACAAGAGATAGCTTTTGCTCCAGACAACTCATTTGGTACTTTAGTAAAAACTGTTTAAGTGTTCTATAATTGGAACTGGAAGAAAACCAGGGAGAAAACCACAAGCCATGCCTTGACTGCCAAGGCAGCCACTAGAAGTGAGACTGCACTCTAAAGCAAAGGCCCTAGAGCTCAGACTCAGCTTCCTAGGTGGTCCAGTAGGACTGAAGGGCCCTGGGCTCTCTTTTCTCTCTGGCCGGACAGTCTCTACCTGTCATCTCCATAGAGGAGCCCGAGTAATCATGACTAAAGGAAAAAACCCAGCTTACTGCTGGATATTGGCACAGGTCTCTTTGTCCTTCTCCAACCCTGACTTTCCTTCCAGTCATCATACCTCATTAGATGAAACAGACTTTAGAAGATATATTGTTTTAACTATAACTGTGATAGGTCAATATATTCAGGTGGCTTATTAATCAAGATAATGCTGAGACTGATGTTTTACAAATGTAATATATATTGTTGTTCATGAGTAAGAACAACAATAAAAAGGTATTTCACTAGTTAAAACCGGTTTCCAAGGACAGATAAAATCCTATCAGCATAAAAAAGTTCTAAAGACTGGCTACACAGCGTCCAATAGCTTTGGGCCTACAGATAGAGCCCGGCGTTGTATTTGTGTCATACATTTCATGATGAGTGTATAAGTTAGCATGGGTGATTTCTGATGTAACTCAGGTATTTCATGCTCATAGTTAATACAGGTGGGATGTTTCTTAACTAAAGCTAGGGAGACTTACAGCAAACTGTCAGACTCCATAAAGGCGTATAACAGCTAGTGAGTTACTATTGTTAGGTCTCAAAAAAAAGTTTATAAATGTACTTGTTAGCTCGAATGTTCATGCTTTGATTATATGTGTTCTAATCTCAGAAAAAAAATTGTTCTTTCTTAGAATATACTAAAACCTAGGTGATCATGCAAGTAAAATCTGTAACAAATATGCTAGATTAAGATTCCTTAACTGGGATCCGCCAGACTTTGTCTAGAGAGGCACACATTAAGGCCCTAATTAACTGTCCAGCTCATATAGCCCAGGTGAGCTGCGCCTTCCCTGGATTTCCTGCCTGATTACAAGAGAAGCTATCTTCATGTTCCTTGGGTAGGGCTACCTGCAAGGGGCCTCAAAACTAAAAAGTTATACCTTGCTCAGTGGGCCCCAGATATCTGATACAAACACAGAAGTTAAAAGGGTTTGCAGAAATGAATTTGTCTCAGTTGATAGAAATTACTCAAAAAGTGTTTTATGTAAAAAGGATATAGAATAAAATTATAGATGGAAAATGAAAATTGTGATACTAGCATCCCCAGGAACAAAGGACAGTCAGGAAACAGGAAAAGTTATGCTTTCCTGGATCCAAAAAGAGAAAAGGGGCATTTCAAGCAAAAAATGTCCAAAGGTGCTAAAGGAAAAAAAAAAAAAAGTAAGTGTTCATTATGGAATCAGAGAAAGTTTCATATTGATAAGATCATGGGTCTTCACCTTTCAGCCCAAAGAAACCCATGTTAACTGCCAGTATAAAGAAAAAGCCTGTTAGATGTTTGATAGAAGCTCATGGAGATTTGTCGGTAGTTACACAGCCAGTGGCCCCACTTGCAAACTGGGGAGTACTTGGTGTTTTCCCTATTTCTGGCAATTCATGTGCCACAGGTAATAATAGAATTGATGAGACAAAAGTTTATTTGAGACAATATGCAATGGTCACAAAAGATAATAAAGGAATTAAACCTCATATTTAAGAGATATCTGCCGATTGACCTACAAAAATTTCTAGTGTTTTTGTATGTTGAGGTCCCCTGGACCCTTTCTTTACCATTTTTATAGGAAGTCATTACTGTCTCCTTGGTAAAAATCATTTTGACTATATTCATGATTATGCTGTTGATATTATTTGGCATATACACGTTTAATAGTTTCTTTGGCTTTGTCTCCTCCAGACTCAAAGCTATACATCCACCCAAGAAATAATGCCTGTCGTCTATTGAGGACCTTTAGATAGAACTTCTGCAGAGTATCTCTGACTTCCAGTCAACAACTACGATCCCTTTCAGCTTGAAGAAGCTAGAGCAGTCATGGCCTATGGTTCTCTCATGGCAGTTAGGGTTACTTCTTCATAGGGGGGACTGTTACAGGCAGCCAAATTAGATAGAAACATTAGACAGGGCCAGCCCCTCAAAGGAGAAGATGCTCCTGCTGTGAGCCAGACCTAAAGACCAAACAAATGCTAACCTCCCCAAAGATTAGCATCTGGGATTGATCATTACCCTGAGAAAGCCAGGAACAATCATTTTCTGGTGGCCACCAGATAAGGTCCTGTTTTACACTCATGCCCACTTGCTATGACTCAACTGCTTCCTCATTTGGTCCTGGACTTAATCAATTTTACCTGAGCAATGGTGCTTGTAATTCCATTGGTTGACCATAGTTTTGTCCCACCTTTCATCCACTTAAGCAAGTACCCATGAGTTCCCATTCTCTCTACCTTAGCCCCACATGGTTTACACTATAAAAGTCCCTGGAAGAGACAGCTTCCCGGGGACTATTCGCTTGGGCTCCCCTCCTGTCCCTCTCTCAGGAGCTTTCTTTCCCTTAATAAATATATTCTGCTCATTAAAAAAAAATGTATTGGAGAAGGCAAAATAATATTTCAGAAGTTTTTTTGGCTGGCTCAGGAGGCCTTCAAGGTAAGTCTGGAATGGCCTGAGGGTATGGGGATCGAAGAACCACAACATCCTGATTACTTTGTGTAAGAAGTCACTTAAACAACTGAGATAATGGGTAAGCCTCCTTTAAAATTTCAGTTTTTTTTTCTTTTTTGAGAAGGCAAAATTATAGAGAAATTTAAACATATCAGTGGTTCCCAAAGTTTGATGGAAGTGGGGGGGGGAGATGATAGAGAAGGTTTTGGGGGTCATGAAAATAATCTTCATGTTACAGCACTATGTAGTAACAATACCTATAATTATACATTTGTCTAAACACAAAAAATACACATCCAAGAGTGAAGTCAAATGTAAACCTGAATTTGGGGTATTTATGAGATTTTATTAAGTATATATATATATATATATATATATGTATTTTTTTTTTTTTTTTTTTTTTTGTCTTTTTGAGACAGGGTCTCACTGTGCAGTTCAGGCTGGCCTTAAGCTGACTTTGTAGCTCAAGCTAGTCTCGAACTCACAACAATCCTCCTGCCTCAGCCTCCCGAGTGCTGGGATTACAGGCCTGCACCACCACGCCCGGCTTATTAAGTATATTAATTGTAATAAATACAGACACCCTCTAGTGGATACTGATAATAGAATACACTACACATGCCACAACTCCATAACTCCCCCTCAGTTTTGATATAAACATTAAAACTGTTCTAAATCCTTTCCTCATCCTCTCAACAATCAGTACATAAGAATCATGAAGTTGGTATTGTTAAATAAATACATGCATGTATGCATCTATCCACTGATAATTAATTATAAATTCCCTACTCACGGACCAATTATATGTTAAAGTGGATTTTCCTCAAATAGGAACTTCTGGAAATTTTGTTGTATTAATGCAGGTGCTGGTGTTTACCTTGAACTCTCTAGTATGTCTATCAACAATCTGCTGAACATTGAGATTTGCCTCTTTCTGTGAAGTTACCGAAATAATATGTTCTTCTGCTGCTGCTGTCATTTCTGCCCGGAGTTCCAAAAGTGCTCGACTCAGCGCCTGAAAATTAAAACATGCATACATTTTTTAAAAGAAAACAACCTAGTTTACCATGATGAGTTGTGAAAAATTACAGCCAAATTGGTAAATTTAATTTTCCATTTGCAAATGCTCTGTACTAAATGTGTAAGGTCTTATCTACATGGGTTTGATTACAAAAACTAATGAAGCATTCCCTGAGTAGTGAAAGAGCAAATAGAATGGGTAGGGAAGGAAGGAAAGGGACTGAAAACAGGAATGAAGATATGTTCTGGAAATGTACCAACTCCCTATAAGAATGTAAACGTTATATACTGTATACATGTAATAAAAATGAATAATGTGAAAAAATCAAAAGCAAAAAATTCTTTCCCTTACAAAATCTTAAACTGATGGAACCAGAAAGATGCTATAACAGTTCTTCCTTTTAAAGTTCTTCCAGTTAGGCCAACCAATAAGTGTAATCTAAATAAATTTAAAATTGTAAAAAGGAAGATAACTCAGTAGCATAAGCATATGTCTGGCAAGCACAAGGTCCTTTGTTTGCTCCTTGGTAGAAAATAAAAAATAGATACATACATACATATATATACATACATACATAAATGACAGATATCGCTCACCCCCCAAAAAAAAACCCCTGGTATTTTATCTGAGCAATATAAAATAAACACATTTTATTCTTTGTACTATTCTCCTAAAATAGCATCTGTACACTAAAATATAATTCACAAAAAACCCCTATTTTTTAAAATCAATTTCCTTTAGTGATTACACTCAATTATTTCCCAATTATATGTGAGAGTTCAAATGTCAGTAATAATTTTGAGAGAACAACATTAAATCAAGGAATTTGTGTTATAAAAGTCAAGCATTTTTGTTTTCAAATATCCAAGTTTATACACTTATAAACTATTCATTTAGTACATATTTCAACATTAAATTAACTTAGGTAGACAAAGAAAGAAAAAAAGGGCAGGAAAGGCTGCCAATGCATTTGTGAGCTAACAAAACAAGCAGCAACTTCCCAGCAGTTTCAGAATATCAAATCTCTAATTAATGACAGAAAGTGAGTGAACTAGCCAAG
The DNA here is from genome assembly GCA_004027165.1 of Ctenomys sociabilis. Classification (NCBI taxonomy): domain Eukaryota; kingdom Metazoa; phylum Chordata; class Mammalia; order Rodentia; family Ctenomyidae; genus Ctenomys; species Ctenomys sociabilis. The sequence continues at coordinate 25,839 of PVKA01002576.1, forward strand.
TCCTTCACAAATCCATATCTGCAAAGCTCTTTCATATTGTTCTGTAATAATCATATTTGTGTCTTTGTCCTCCATCCCTGTCATTCAGTATTGCTGAGATTTCTGAACTAGCCTTAAGCAGCAAAAAAAAATTTAAACTCAAAAGGACAATATAACTTATAAATTCTTGATGACAACCTACAAAAAATTAAAGTAAATTATACCGGCATTTAAAAACAATGAAAAAGTCTACTTAATAATTATCCTGAGGGGCCAGTCAAATAGTTCAGTGGATTAAACACCTGTGAGCAGGCACAGGAGCAGGGGGTTTGAGCCCCGGGCCTGATGTGCTGGCCCCGCCCCCAGGGCATACTGAAATGGTGATTGAGACTGGTCGTGGTGGCCTGTGCCTGTAATCCCAGCTCTTGGGAGGCTGTAAACAGGTGGATCACTGTGAGTCTGATCCAGTAGTGAGACCCTGAACACCATGTAGACCCTTCCCTAAAATAAAGAAAAAAAAAAATTATCTTGAAATATCTGTCCTTTTTAACATCATGAGATGAAGTGTGAAGTTTTTGCATGACAGAAACTTATGCTACTACATCTAACCCATTTACAAATCTTCTATATCATTTTTACTAAATGTGAATAATTTTCCGTACTTTTTGCTGTTTCTCTTTCAAGGCTAACTGGCTCTTTAGCCGATCTACTAGATTTCTCATTGTAGTTGTTGGAGCTCTTGAGTTGGCTTCTTTTTGAGCCTGAAGTTCAGACTTTAAATTCTCTGACTCCCTCTGTGACTGGGCCAGAAGACACCTTAAATCTTCTACTTCTGTTTTCATTCTTTTCACTTCACCTGCATGGTTTTCTTGAAGCCTGATATAAACAAATATATACATTTAAATGATTGGCTGCTGCAATTAAAACTTAAGATAAACATTTTTTAGTCATAAAGTGGCCATTTGAAATAGTTCATGTAGCGGAAAGCTTCTCGATAGAACTTCTACACTCAGGAATTAAAAGGATAAGTACTCCAAACATGACATAACTCACCATATCAAAAATAAAGTGTCTTATGAAAGTTTTTTTTTTCTTTTTTTGAATTTTAGGGAAGGGTCTACATGGTATTCATGATCTTACTACTAGATCGGACTCATAGTGATCCGCCTGTTTACAGGCTCCCAAGAGCTGGGATTATAGGTGTATGCCACCACACCCAGTCTCAATTGCCATCTCAGCGTACCCTGGGTGTGGGGCTGGCAGGGCAGGCTGGAGGATCAAACCCCTGTGTGTGCTTTAATCTGCTGAGCTATTTAGCCAGCTACCACAATGAAAAAAACAGATTGAAAACACACCATATGCTATTGCTAAATTACATTTAGGAAAAAAATGGCAATCACTTCAATAATTAACCAATGCATGTTAATTTTGTCAGAGGCATCTTTATATGTGAGAAAACAATGAAAAGGTGTGACAGAGGTTGGAATGGAATTTTACATTAAGGGCATAACTTTCTCATTTTTTTAAAAATACAAAAATGAGAAAGATAGTTTCATAACAATTAGAAAATGTGTAACTATAAATCTATATTAGGTTTAAAATCTATGCTGTGGTCAATTTACAATAAAAGTTTAAAATGTCTAATACACAAAATGCTGTGAATACTCTGTATAACTAATAAAATAAATTACTTCTTTATGTGGCAGTCACTTATTGAGCCTCTATTTTGTGCTACTTACCTGTGTATGTAAGAAAAATTCTGTACTTTATGTAATTTTAAACTTTTCAGGTAACTCTCAGACATGAAACCTTAATTTGTCACTCTAAATGAGCCAGGGTTAAGTACTACTATTGCCAAAGGATGAAGCTGACATTCAAAGATACCAAAATCTACAAATTCTGTGGAGAATCTGTATTGGCTTTTTAGTCAGACCGACCAGTTTGAAGCTGTCACATTCCTACCTCCTCTCCTCGTTTCTATCTGAGAAATGAGAAAATGATGTGTGATATCAACAAAAGAATAAAATGAGACAATATACATCAAAATCTGGCAAAGCAGAAGTTTCTTTCCCTTAAACTTAACTATGTTTTAATTATCATCATGGCCATTTGCTTATTTTTAAGTTTATTTCTATTCTCACCGTAAATTGACATTCTCAAATTCTTTGGTTTTTAATTCTGTGATCTCCTTCTGTCTCTCTAGCTCCTGTGATACCTTCTTCAGTTTGCTCAGTAGTGTGGAGAGAGTGTCATCTTGTTCTGCAACTGTCTGTTCCATCTCAGCTAGACGAATAAAGTGCTTGTTGGTAGGAACTGGAGTAGGAGACTGCTTTATTAAATCCTATGAAATATGAACATATTAGCCAGCCATAGACATATATAATTCAATACCACTACTTATTCCATAATTTTGATCTGACTCCTCAAATGAGCAAAATACCTAATCTAAACTTTAATGATTTAATAGGTAATGAAGGCTTAAAAATGTATCAGAAATAAAGACTGTCCTCTTCCATTCCTAGTATTCAACCAAGTGTCCATATGTAGGGCACCCCTGTACATGTTGACTACACTAATGAGATCAGGCCCATGGGTTCCAAGGTTCCATGTTAAGAGACAAAAGACACATCATGTAACACTCAGAGAACAGAACACCTTAAGGGGGGCAAGAGTTTAGAAGTTTATTCGTAGGTACACAGTGAGTAGAGTTTGGGAAGAAAGACTGTTATTAGATCACAGATAACTACATACATGGCTAAAGGGGAATAAAGATTTTTGTAAACAATGGTAATTTACTGAAGGGTTTAGGTTTAAAAAAGGCATGAACAGAGCTGTGTTTCAGATTATTTTGGCAATAAAAAGGATGACTTCTACTTTAAAAAAATGACAAGTATAAATTTTGTCAGATGGGATTTTTAAAAAAATCAATAAAGAATAAAACAAAAATCTACAATCTTACCCAAGCTGTCTGTTTGAATTTATTGAGTGAATTGTCAGCCTGGAGCTCTAATTTATGATGAAGAATATGAATATCTTCCTCATGTTTCTTAACAATTTCTCTTTGCTCCTGTTTTACCAAAAATCAAAACTGTTATTTGACCTGTGATTCAAGTAAATTATACTCTGAAGAACTTAAACATTTTATTATTTTTAATATTCTACAACCCCTGAGATAGCAAATGAACATTATCTACATATATATTTAGATGTCTCCCTTAATATATTTTTACATTTGCAACCTCAACCTTTTAACTTGTTTTTAGAGACTTTTTAGGCGACGAGGAGATAGCCCAGTAGAATAAGTACTTGCCTGGCAAGCACAAGGGCCTGAGTTCAATCCCCAGTTCCACCAAAGAAAAAAAAAGAAAAGAAACTTTTTAAATGTTAGGGTCCTTCGCTATCTCTAGTTCTAGCAAATCTGATATGATTTTCACTGATTGCTAGTGTGGTAGATTCCATGCTGGTTACTGCCTCTATCCTTACTTATGAATTAGCATTTGTTAAGATCTTAAGGTTCCATTATGACAGCTGTTCCTGGCTTGGTTAGTCCACATATATACTAACTCCAATTTTACTGACAGATCTATAATCCAATCATGTGAAAATAACAGTTTCTAAGAAGAATCATATGGAGGCAAGAAATTAACTACTTTAACACAGAGGCAGATTTGGCATTTGACTTAAAAAAGAAAGAAAAGAAACAGTATAACAAAATCTGAAATACCTGTCTAGCCTTTTCAAGAAGATGTTGGTATTTCTTTAATACTTCTTCCTTTTGATTTAACCTTGCTTGCATGTTTGCAATGGTTTGGTGTGCAATTTTCATTGCATGGTGAGATGCTGGCTCCACCTCCTTTCTGCCCAGTTCAGCTATCAGTTTTTCCCGTTCTGTTGTGGCAGGCAATTGAAGTCTCAGTTCATTGATTACTCTGTCTCTTGACAGAATATTTTGCTCTGCTAATCGTAAGGCAGATTCTTTTTCTTTCAGTTTCTGCGGTTAAATAACAAATTAGGAAAGTGTATTTCTTTCTTCAAGCTATTTATCTGAATTTTAATTAGATATAAACTAAAAGAAATTTTATTTTTCATATATTTATAATCACTATCTGACAGATACACACATGTGTATCAAAATTTCCTTGTCAGGATAAAAATGAAATATAACTTGGGGCTCATTATTAGGAACCTACAATTAGAGGCAGAAATGAGTGCTTGTACTAAAATTAGAAATTTAATGAATCAAGACTCTCAGAAAACTAAGAAGACAAATCAATTAAAGCTTACTAAGCATAAAACTAGAATTTTATTAGCTAACGTCAAGGTAGGGGCAGGGAAGATGGCTCAGTGGAATAAGCACTTCCCTGGCAAGTGCAAGGGCCTGAGTTCAAACCCTGGTTCTGCTGGGGGGGAGGCGGGGAGAAAAGAAAAAGAAATGGGGCTGGGAGATGACTCAGAATAAGCGCTTCCCTGATAAGCGCAAGGATCTAACTTCAATTCTCAGTTCTGCTGAAAAAATTAAAGTCAAGGTATAACTGCAGTCAAAAACTGCAATTCATTAAAACAAGATAGGAGATATATGCTTACTGTTCGCTGCTATTAAGGCAGATATTTAACTCAAGCAATTCAGAGACAATTCATATAAATGACAAATCTGACAATTACTGAAGAAACTCTCCTGAATTGATAAAACATGTATAACTTTACATGAAAGTATTTTCTAAATTAATTTATAGGTAATATGCTCAGTTGGAAATGAAAATATTCAATTTATATCATTTTCAAACACAAATGATTTGATTATATATTAATCAAATTTAATACCTAGATTAAATAGATAACTTCTAGTATATTTGCATTTTCCCAAATCTTAACAGGAATGTAGTAGAACTAATTCACAGGTATACAATATACATTTCAAAATAAAATGTAAGGATGAAAAGATCATATAATAAGGGAGGTACTATCTTACACATAAAGCTACAAATATTCTAAAATATTTTCCATTAATGCTTGTTTTTACTAATCAATGTGCTTAAAAGTGAAAGCCGTGATTAAATGAAGTGAGTTCAAATTAGCTGTATTAACTGTTGGCTATTAGAATGATTACATGAGAACATACACAGAATTAGCAATGGATTTATCATCTTATGCTTATCATCAATAAATATTATTTAAAAAATCCCCAGGACATACCAAGTAATACAGTGATCAAACTATAAATTCTTCTGATTACCTCTTCTAGTGACTTGCATGTTGCCTGTGTTTCTAGGATGATTCGAACGTTCTCCTTGAGTTTCCTTAGAGCTATTTCCAGTTGATTTGGAAGGGGTAGACTAGGGTCTGGCATTGATCCTGTAGCCTCCTCAAACTATTAATAAATATCATGTTTTTAAAAACACCAGTTGAAGCATTGAGACTAAAGAATAGTAAATTATACAAATGTGTAACAGACATATGTTAAACCTCACTTACATTTTACATTTAATTTTTTTTTTCTTGTAACAGGGATCAAACTCAGGACCTTGCTCATGCCGGGCACGCATTTATGTTGCTGAGCTATCTCCCCAGCCCCTCATTTATATTTTAAATATAAGAATATAAAACATAATCAATTAAAGTTACATCTGATTTAGAAAATATTTGTCAGTTAATACTCTAAGCCATGTTACACAAGAGCCAAGAGGATCAGTCTCTCATACCTTTTGCGCTGCATGTATTATTTCATTTTGTTGATGGTCAAAAATGTCTAGCTGCCGTTCCAGTTCAACTTCTCTTTGATCCCAGGCCATTTGTCGTTCTTCATGAAACTGAATAAGGACAATTTTGTCAGACAAATACACACAAATACACACACACACATACACACACACACACACACACACACACACACAAACAATCCAGGTGGATAGCTGGCATTTTCATATATTTTTTCATATAACTCTCATAGAAAACCTTTGAGGTCACCAAATGAAAGTAAGTAATTGTTAATTAGAGCATGTGATACAGTAGTGACTGACAAGTGTAAGTTCCACAGGCTATCTAGGATTTAAAAAATCAAAGTAGAAGGAACAACACAATCTCTAAGACTAGTAAAGGACTGATGGATTAAATTTGCCTCCAAATCCTGCACTGTATTTATATCCCTGAATGGATTCTTTTCTTTTTTTTTTTTTTTTTTTGAGAAGATGTCTTCCTACTCAGTTCAAGCTGGCCTCGTATTCACTTTTGTAGCCCTCAGACCAGTCTCAAGCTCATAGTGATCCTCCTGTCTTAACCTCTCAAGTGTTTCACTGATAGAGCTGGTGCAGCACAGCCTGGGCATCCAGTGCTGAAAAGGCATGCAGGGCTGGAATCAAACTTCTGACCTTGTGCTTGTCAGGTAGGGGCTTATGCTTCTGAGCTATCTCCCCAGCCCTACCAGAATCTATTCTACTCCATCAGTTAAAGCCAGAAAAACCTTAGAATTGTAGAGTCAAATAACTGACTCATATATTTGTAGAGTCAAATAAAAATTAACTTTTCAAATAAGTTCACTAAGTATTACTCTTAATTTTAAGACTACTGTTTTACAAATAAACAAATGAGTATTTTTAGAATAATACACAAAAGCAAGTTATTTTTAATCTATTAATAATTAGTGCTACATTCAATTAGAAGAATATAGTTACTCATGCAAAGTTTTTCTTTAAAATGTTAGCAAAAATCAAAACAAAACAAAAAATCCATAATATAAAATGAAACCTTGTTTTGTTGAACAATTTCTTCCTCTAGATTGCTGATTGTATGTTCATATTCAGATATTATATTATTCAAATATTTTATTTCTTCTTTATCTTTGACTAATTCTCGATTAAGTTTAAGCTCTTGAAGACGAAGTTCTTCTATTTTTGCATGCCAACTGATTACCTAAGATTTACAAATTAAATATATAAATATAAATACTATATAAGTAGATTTTTGCCCATTGATCAGAATGATTTTAATGAAAATTAATGGACACTGTATAATAGATAAACTATAAAGTTACCTTGCTCTAATTGCCTGACAAAGTTTATTTAAGGCATCCATTTTAAGAATATGTGGCACTTTAAAATACAATATTTATTCATTGAAAAGAACATCTATAAAGTTCCCTTTCATTATTTTCATGCACTATCATCTATTTATTGAGTGCTTATTGTAAACATTCACACATACATCCAAATATTTTGAGCCCAGTGAACAGAATTCAGTTGCAAGATTATTTTTCATTTGATTTCTTCCACATGAGGATAACAACTAAGCCATATTAAAAAATAACTTGGCCTACAACTTGTATATAAATTTTAAACTTTTTCTTTTTTTTTTTTTTTTTTTTGAGAAGGTGTCTTCCTACTCAGTTCAAACTGGCCTCGTATTCACTTCTGTAGCCCTCAGACCGGTCTTCATAGTAGTTACGAAGAGTAAAAATCAACCAATAACTATTAATATATGTAAGAATAATTATGATCAGAATTTAATATACATCTTCAGTTTTCTTGTTAACATGCAATCCTTTTTACTGAACTCTTTCAGAAACTTATTTTTATAAATCACAAACAGCCAAAATCTGGATGGTAAAATCTAAAATAATGAACTATAACTGTACTTTGGGCTACAGATTAAGCATTTTTCATACAGGCACATATTATAGCTTTAAAATTATTATGTAACTATAAAAGTAATAAAGTTCAAATCAATTCTTACCTTCTGGGCTCCCCTGGCATCCTTCAAAGTGCTTATTAGCTCTTCTAAACCCTTTAATTTTAATTCTAACTCCAGTGTTTTGTTCTCCATATTTCTATGTTCTTGCTGGGAATTTTTCATTTCTTGCATTATCTTAAGTTTGTCATTTTGTAACTGAATCATTGTTTTAGAGAACTTCTCCTGCTGTGCCAAAGGTAAAGCCCCACTGAACTGTCTTCGCAGAGACTGAATTGTTTGACGCAGATGCTTTGCTCTGTTTCTCCCCTCCAAGCGAGCATAATAGAGAGTCTGCTCCTTTTCATCAAGTTTCTGCTCCAAGCGCAAATTGCAGGCCTCTGCTTTCTGTAGCTTAGACGTTACTGACTCCAATTTTCCAAGAGCAGTAGTCTCACTTACTTGAAGAGAGATAACTTGTTGGTGCAACTTGGCAATTAGTGCCTTTTCATCAGATTGTGCCTAGTATTAAAAAGCACATATTTATATTACATTTTAAATTTTTCCAAAGGAACTTATGGATTTTAAATCACAATTTATTAAACACAATTTTAAAACCACACAACACATGAAATCCTACAAGAATCTATCTTTTAATATAATTACCAATTTATTATGTAAGAAGCAGTTGAAATCAAATATTCATAAAATTTAACCAATCACTGAACTATTATTTTAAAAAATTTCTACATGTAAATCATAACATTGATACAATAGAATATAAAAATTATATGAACAATTTCATTCCTCCAAAATTATGTGATAATACTTGAAAAACTACACATAAATATAAGATGGAACATTCTTATTGAAGAATACTAACTACTCTTGCTTAGCATTTCAGCATCAGCCAGCATGAAGTATCTGTAGGCATTAACTACTTTTCTGGATTATAATTGGTATTTTAAATTACAGAGTTTTTAAATCTGGTTCTAATTTAAAAGAATGAAAGCAAAGGGTCAGCATACCTTCTGACTAAAACTAATATTACTGTAATATATACTGTGAATTTAGAGAAGTGCATTCTACATAAAAATTTCTCTATATAGAAAACCAATACCTGATAGTCTATCAGCTGCGTTCTGAGTGACTCTACTTCCTTCTCCCTGGACTGTTGTTGTGTATTCAAAATTTCAACTTGTCTTTTGGCAATATCAGAAATCTCTCTCAGTCTAGGAAGCAATGAAGTATTCCAGTTATAATTAAGTACATTTTTTAAGTAAATACAAAATTCTCAAGTTTATAGATTCTCTTCTGGAAAGTCGTAAGTTTCTAACATCTTTTCTTTACATAAACTGCACAGGATTCAGGAGTTTTCTGAACTATTTGCATAAAATTTAGTTCCACGAGATGTTAACGATATGTTATACAATCCTCCATTCCCAAGATCCCTCCCGCTTGAAAACTTATATGTAAAACTACACTATATAAAATGTTGAGTTCTATGTAGATAATTTTCTCAAACTATATTTAATATATAGCACTTATAACTGTATATGACCAATGGACCTTGATTCTATACTTTTTTTCCATGAGATACTTATTTCAGAAAATGGTTAAGATAAGAATATGTGGGTTATATGATACCAATGCATAGTTTAAAGATGTAGAAATTTAAGATTCTTTTTTTTCTTTTTCTTCCTTTTTTTGTTTTTTTGCGGAACTGGGGATTGAACTCAGACCCTTGCATTTGCCAGGGAAGCACTTATTCTACTGTGCCATCTCCCTGGTTTCTGAAATTTAAAATTCTAAAGTGTGTTACAACTTGGATGGGTTAATACATATTTAAAGGCTTAATTTATAAATTATCAAAAACATGAAAAGAAACAAAATATATATCTGTTTAATTACAAAAGAATGTCAGAAAACAGTTCAACAGATCTTTTGCAAATAAGAAGGGGACAAAGAAATGGAGGGGTATAAGGAATTCAGATGTGTCAATTAGCCAAAAGAATGCATTCATTATGTAAAGAAAATGTATACTAATGTGACAAATACTGATAATACTCAGAAGACCTAAGGCTCTAAAAGAGTGGCTATATATAACTGTATGAAGAAGCCATATTAAGTATATTTACTTATCATTTGTACTTGACAGATTGACTCAGTGCTGCCCAGTTTTCTCCTTTTGTAATTAGCACCTAATTACAAAAGCAAGTACATAAGATCTACTTGGCACACAGCATTTGCTCTTTTCTGGCCCAGTCTGGCCTCTAGCACAGCCATCCTCCTGTCTTGACCTACTCACTGCTAGGATTACCAGCATGTGCCATCACACTCAGATCACAGTATTTAACTGTTGACACATAACTTGTGTTCAAATTAGCCCACTTCCCAGTGTGAAAACATTTCCTGAGGGTCACTAAGTATGATTGCATGAATTATTATGTTTAATACTTGTGCAAGGGCCAGCCATTCGTTCAGTGGATTAAAATGCCTGCAAGCAGGTGCAGGGGCTGAGGGTTCAATCCCCATGCCTGTAGTGCCAGCCCTGCCCCTAGGGCGTGCTGAGAGGGTAATTGAGACTGGGGGTGGTGGGGTGTGCCTGTAATCTCACCACTTGGGAAGCTGTTAATAGAAGAATCACTATGAGTCCAATCTAGTAGTGAGATCCTGAACACCCTATAGATCCTTCTCTCAAATACAGAAAAAAAAAAAAAAAAAAAAAAAAAAACTTGTGCAGTGTCTAGTGCACAGCAGACAATATAAAATAAAAATCTCAATTTTTCTTATTTTTACAGCAATCTTATGAAAGGTAGGAGAGATACTGTTATCTCCTTTTTAAAGTATAATGGTTTAAATTTCCTTTTTATGATTAAAATTTTATTTCAAAACAAAAACAATGCTACAGAATTTCAGACATGATAATAGGAGATTAACAATGGCTAATAAATTGCATAGTGTTATTTTCAAAGTAGTTGCTCACACTGCTATTCCTTTTTAAAGTGATGAGCATTCCTTTTCCAACTACTCTCCCTAAAAATTCAATATAAGGAAGAAGTGGCCCGCACAGGGTCTTGATTCCAAATCCAGTGCTTTCTTCAGTAATGTTCATGTACTCTAAAACATGCTCATTTTCAGATATAATTTTGTCTTCAATGTTACTATTTAATCATTTTGAAAAACCATTGTTAGTACTATCAATGCTTTTTCACAAAAAGAAACCAGGATCAGTAGCCACTAAGAAAATTAACCTTTTTAATTGTTTAATGGTATGGAGAATGATCCCCAGGCCTGTGCACTGAGCTATATCTTCATTCTTGTCTTTTAAAATCTTGAGACAACCATTCAGATCTGCAGTCTTCCTGCCTCAGCCTTCCAGAGTGGCAGGACTGCACGCGTATGCCACCCTGGTCAGCTGAACGTTTCTTAGAAACAAGTAAGAGAACACTTACTTTGACACTTCAACTTTCAGCTCCACTTCATTCTTCTCTAATTCTAGAATCCGGTGCCTATCAGCGTCACTTACTGCCTTGCTCACACTGTCGGCCAATTCATCTCTTAACGCTTGCTCCACCTTCTGTGCATCCAAGCTGCTTTTGGTAAGCTAAGAAAAAGTAATGAAACATGTTTAAATTTATGAGGTTTGTGGGGGTTGTGTGTGCGTGCATGCGTGTGTGTGCGTCTCTGTGTGTATGCGCACGTGCAAGCACACGTGCGCACACACACTGGGAAGGAAACTCAGGGCAGTCTGCTGTACCACTGAGCTGTTCCTCAGACACAGCAGTTTTGGTTGGCGTTTTTCTTACAATTCAGCTTTTAGAGTATTATACTCCTATTTACTTTTCTGTAATCCAGATAGAGAATAGAGAGAGGAAAGAACTAGGAATAAATTATGGACGATGCAGCGATAGTCTAAACTTCTCAAAGTAATTTATATGTAATATGTTGCAGACACTAAAATGCTTGTTAAAGCAGGGCCGGTAGTGGAAAGCAGTTTGTTATATATTTTTAATATTTTTGTATATTAAAACTAGTAACGTAACAATGATGAGAAAAAATTTGGGCCAGAAAAAGCTGCATTCTTTTAAACAATTCAGAGTTTATAATAAATGGATCTCATTTGTTATATAAAACACAAGTACTACATTTATGTGCTACTTTAGCGATACAAGCCTTTTAACAATACAACTCTACATAAATTCTTTACCATCTAATTGCATGATAAAAAATTTAATATCAAACCTCAGCAAATTTGGTTTCCAATTCAAAATTACGTTCTTCCATTTGCTTTAATGAAGTCCTTAAGTGCTCATACATTTTTTGACAATGTTCAGCCCGCTGCCTTTCATTTAATTCCTTCATTTCCAACATAGTAATTTTTTTTGAAATAGAAACAATGTCACTGTTGGTTATTGATTTCTTTGCCTTATCCATCTTAGATTCATTTCCTATATACAATAATATTTAAATCAATCTTACTGTTTATTTCAAAACTATATCTCAGGTATTTTAGACACTGTATATAAGAAGGTACGAATAATGAAGTAAGGAGCTTTCTGGACTGCGACAGACATGGAGTCTATTCTTAGCTTGGTTATGTCCCACCAGTCTGACACCTGTCTCATTCAATGCCTATGGAACTTGTTCTTTATCAAACAATAATGGGCTACTGTATTTCACATGGGGTTGCTAAAATAGCAAAGTTAAGGTCTGAGTGTAAAAATGTCACACACAGAAAATCAAAAATGTTAAAAAAAAAAAACCCACACTTTACAAAAAAAAAAAAATGAAAAGCAAAAAAGTAAAGCAATGCTACTTTGTAAATATAAATGCAATTTGATTTTTAAGATATCAGTGAGCCAATCTGACAAGTAACTGTGAAGCTATATATACAAGAGATTTTACCAATATAGTATCTCAAACTATGGATATTCTCAGCCTTTGAACACATCTGAAAGCAAATATCTTATATTCTTTTATTACCTGTTCCACACAGAGGGCTTGTCTTGGAACATAAGACTTACTAAATGAGAAGAGGAAGCCCCAATTTATCATGAAAAGACAGCCCATAGATATGCCATTAGTTATCTATTTGTTGGAGAGTAAAACTCAGTTTTGTTTTGCATAGTACACCAAAAAATAATTTTTATTCAGTTTTGTTTTTTAAAGACTTGATAAAAGTTGTATGTTTAGGGAGGCCAACTTCTTGACAAAGTTAAGCACAATTTATGTAGTCTTTTACAACACAAACAGTAACCTTCTCTATTTTTCCAATTTCATAATTTCAAATTTCGTAACTGAATTTCTCAAAGTAATAAACCACCCTAAAAGAAAAAAATCTGCACTAAAAATAAATATACAAGTCTCTATATTATAGAACTCCAAAAATAAAAGGAAACATGACAGTCTGTAGCAGAGAAACCATCTGACATGGTAAATGGAATGAGGTGACACTTGATCTCCGATAAAAGGATGGATAAGAGCAAATTCAGAAGAGTTCTTAAAACTTAAGACCTAATTTAGGAGCTGGGGCTGAAACTCGGTGGTATAGCATTTGCCTAAGATGCACAAAGCCCAGAATCATTAAAAAAAAAAAAATCCACTTTACTGATATAAAGTCATGGCCATTTCAAGTTTGGGAAAGAACCAGGAGTTGCACGGTGACAGATCTGGTGAACAAACCGGCTGAGGACACATCAGTATTGCTTTTATGAGCCTGCCTTTCCATTGGACGGTTCTCAGCAGTGGCATTAACCTTAATTTTTATCTAATTTTGTAAAAACACAAAATACAATGTCCATAACTACTTCAGAAAGTGGTAAGATAAAATAACTGTTCAAAGAGAGAATTAAGAGTTTTAATTTTTACAAAACACAATATAGGGATAAAATTATTAAAATGCTGTAAACCAGGGTAAACACTTGAAAAACTGATATGGAAAACTGTAGCAAGAGCCCAAAGATTTCAACACCACAAAAGAGTCACAAATATTTCAATACTTTCTGGGACAGTAATACGTCTATTGAATACACATGAATACATATTCGATAATAGTCTACAAAACTCAACAAAAATAAGGAAAGCTAGAGATTTAACTATGTTCACTCTACCATTAGGACACTGCTTGAATATTCACAAGTAAGATAAATAAACCACAGCAATATTCTTACCTGATTAATACAGTATAAAATAATGCTTTTCATAATTTAAACCGTATAAAATGTGTAAGAATACATAAGAAAATGTGACAATAGAGTTGTACAACTATGGGCAATACTTCTTTAAAATTTTCTTTGAGGTTTATAGTAATCAAATGATATATACCTACATTAACATCACACTCAAGAACTCATTATTGCTAAAATATAGATTATTCAAAATTATTACTAGTTCTAATTGGTAAATGATTCAAATTAGCAAATATCTAGTTTCAAAATTTTAATATACATGATTTCATTGAGAACAAATCTAATTTGAGAATTAGAGCCGGACGTGGTGGTGCATGCCTGTAATCCCAGCACTCGGCAGGCTGAGGCAGGAGGATTGTTGTGAGTTTGAGACCAGCCTGAGCTACAAAGTGAGCTTAAGGCCAGCCTGAACTGCATAGTGAGACCCTGTCTTAAAAAGACAAAAAAAAAAAAGAATTAAAAACCAGATTTTGCTAAGGATCTATCCTGGGTAATAGTCATTGTTAGTAAAAAGTTTATTTTTTTAAATTAAATACTGCCTTTTGATTTAGTACAGAAAAATAACTTTAGTGGAAAAATATTATTAGATTGTAATCATCATACATTATAAGAGTAATAACACTTACTTAATTTAGTATCTTGTTCCCAAGCTTGTTCAATAGTATGAAGTTTTTCCTTGGTAATCTCCAGCTCTTTATTTATCGACTCAATCTGTTCTTTTAAGGATGCATTTTCACACTGAATAAAAAACACATCACAGGTAAACTATACTATAAATCAGACTATACTATAATATGACAGAAATGCCACTGCATTAATGTTATGCAATGTCTCCTAAAATTTACATTCTATTATTTTACAACACACACATTCTTAGAACACACACACACACACACACACACACACACACACACACACACATGCATGAATACATGCACACACACACCCACATGCAGTTGTAATATATAAATTTTAAATGATAACCAATGTGGCTCTGAAACTATTAGCTTCTGACAGTGAAAATGAACTGTATGTTTATTGAAAGCATTCTGCATGCTCAGAGACTCTACTGCCCTCACAGACTTGTGTTCCTTCCCTACTTAACAGTTACTGAGCAGCTTAACATGCTACCAGTGACAGGTGCTGCATGTTCACAGTGAACAGATACAAAACCCTGGAAGGCTTTCATAGGTTTCTCCATTTAGTGTCTAGGTATGTGCACATGGCAAGAATGGGGGAGGGTGTGAAAGACTGAAAACAAATATGTATATAAACAAAAAATTCCACTAAAAACTTCAAGATCTAGAGATAAAAATGAAAAAATGTACTGGGTCAAAAAATAAGATAGCATAATTACAAAAATATGATTGAAGAAGGTGGTAACCACCAAAGAGGTGGTTTAAAAGCTAAGATACAAGAAAGAACCAGTCTTTACAAAAAATGGCCATGACAAGAGCTGATGTGCTGGTAAACCTAGATGCTGTAAGGCAAAACAAGGATTAGAAATATTGTAAGATCAGCAAAGGAAAAAAGGATGGAAGCATGAAGGCACCTGGAGTATCAAAGAACCTCAGCAGAGGAAGCAAAACTAAGGGTGAAGAAAGCATGTCTTTACCTGACATGCATGGGGCCAAAGTTGTTTTAGAGTAGAAGTTTTTTAGATTTTGAAATTCTTGAGCAGACCATCACTGCATCAGCCCTAATCTGAAAATAGGAAACCTAAAATGCTCTAAATCCAAAACTTTTTGTACACTAATACTCAAAAGGCACACTTTAGTGTAATAACTAGAAAAAAAGCCACTATGTATGTCAGGAAGCAAGTGCTATGAAGAATAATAAACATAAGCTAGTGAACCTTAAAGGGGACACTATGATGAAATTAGCAGAATAAGAAAAAATGTAACTGTCTGGTAAAGTGCACAATTATATCCAGTTTCAAATACTACAAACACATAAGGAAAAGACACAAGAATATCTGAAATGCCTTTTAACTAGTTTTTCCTACCTTTCACCATGTTTCACAGGGTAAACTTGGGTCTTGCTACAGATACCTTTGTTTAAAAAGCTTTTAATCTTCACTTTCTCGCCAATAACTTAATTTTCTTTCCTATGCCCCTTCCAACTTTACTGACTGCTTAAATTTTTTGAAAAGATAAACTGTCTTTGTCCACTCCAATTTGCATTCATATATCTCTTTTAATTTACTATAAAATTTTCAGTTCTTTTATTATTATCTATTCATATTTATTTTTACAGCTTTTAATATTTTTAGTTTTAACTTTTTATTAATATGTGCTTATAGCATGCAATAAATATGTTTATCATGGGAAGCTGATGCATGGATGTAACACATGCTAATTTTTCTCTTTCCATCTTTTATCCCTCCCCTGTTTTCTGGCCCTTTTTAACTGTTGGTGCTCTTCCTATTTGCAGAAGCTCAATTTTCATCATTTTTTGCCAAGCCAAATTCTTTTTCTTTTTCATTGCTTTCCCTCCTCTCCTCCCTCATTGTGTGTATATAATGTTAACATTCTATCCAGGGTTTACATTTCCATATCATCCACTTTTTTCTTTATATTGTGAAATATGATTTTCATCACCTCTATTCTCATACATCTTTACTCTTAAAAGATATCAACAATTTCTTACTGATGACCTTTGAAAGGTAGCTCTATATTATAAATCACTCTTTCAGGTCAACGTACATTAGCTCTAACTATGTGCCAACCAGGAGATTTCCAACACACGGTAATGCATTTATTACTGTAAGTAAGGCTCTTATTCTGAGAAGGAAGATAGATATACAAACATACAGTATGATGTGATACAAAGAGCCGAAGGATGAGTAACATACAAAAGTAATTCAGACAGAGGAATGACTTTGTTCCATAAAAAAAAGGATGCTTCTGATAAACACAGCAAAGCTTTGAAATACAAATAAAGACTCACTATGCAAATAAACCAGAAAATTGGAAGAGGACAATGTTAACTAGAGAATGAAAATGGTAAAAAGAACAGGTACAAAAGAACATAGGTAAACAAGAACACCATACAGAATACTGGTAGCTGAGTTTCTAAACCAATTCCTGAAATTCCTTAGAATAAGATGACCTAAGTAGGGAACAAATTACAAAAGAAATGACTTCTATCCTTCCTGTAACTTCATTATTCTAGTGGTAAGGACTGGAGATAGCGGTAATGGCTATCAACATATAATAAAGACACAGACAATACAGACAGCTCAAAAGAGACCCTTAGAATTATATTATATGGCAAATGCAAAGAAAATAGATCTCCTACACTGCTAATTGGACTCAGATAATGAGTAGAGGCAAGAATCTTGAATATGTAGAGTTTGCATTAGCTGACAATCAGCCAGCAGGTGCAGGGGCCAGGGGTTTGATTCCCAGGCCTGCCATGCCAGCCCTGCCCCTAGGGCGCATTGTGGCAATTGAGACTGGGCTTGGTTGTACACGCCTGTAATCCCAGCTCTTGGGAGGCTATAAATGGGCTGATCACTGTGAGTCTGATCTAGTAGTGAGACCCTGAACACCCTGTAGAACTTCCCCTAAAATACAAAAAAAAAAGCAACAAAAACCCTACATCATTCCAGTTGAACACTCAGAAATCATTCTGCAATTATAGATATTATATCATTTATGGAATACAATTTAAGAACAAATACAACAAAATTGCATATAAGAATTGTACCTCTATTAAATTTATATAAATAAAATTATTTTAATAAAATCTTCAAAATCTTCTAAAACACAAATAACTACCCATAAGCTACTAATATCACAAGGTTTAAGAATCACACAAACTTACCTCTAAGTGCTCCAAGTTACTTGTTCTTTGAACAAGCATATTATCTTTTTGCAAGATGTCCCTGTATTTAGCAGTCAGTTCACTATATTGTTTATTGGCCAGTTCTAGTTCAGATAAGGAAACACTATTATCTATCACTTTTTGGAGAGCTGCAATCTTGAAAGTGGCCATTTCCTACAGAAAGAACACACAGAGTTATGCTGGTATCTTTTTTTCTAGAAAGTATGTATTCTCATCATGCCACTATAGTCTCAAAGTAACGTGGTCCAAAGTCATGCACCTAAATAACTAAAACTGAGCAATAATAAAGTTCTCTTCTTTTTAAACTCACTTACCTCAGATGCTTGTTATAAGGGAAAGCTGACTAACACAATGTTGTACTCAGGTACTCTCAAAATATAAACCTGTAAGTCACTAACCAAAGACATTTAAGTATCATTATTAACACCAAAATATCTGAACTTTTAGTTGTCTCCATTAGGTAAATTTTTCTGTGCTAAGCAAAATTACACAGATAAGCAAAAGAAAGTAACAAAAGCTTCTTAAGAAGTGATATATGATGAATATCTAAATCTATGAGGTGAGGTAAATAAATAACTTATGGCTCTAATTCATTCTGAAGTACAGAAATGATAGAAAATACTTGTAATGCTGTTTCAGACTTTTCAGATTTCATTGTAACAGCTTCTCTTATCTGCATAGGCACACAAAATTCCACTCACTTTTAGGAATTTGGTTTCATTTCAGGAGGGGAAAGGTAGGAAATAGAGGGGAAAATGGATCCTGTATTCCATTCTTTGAAAAAACCTTTTTCTTTGGCTTCTGAACAGGTACACATACAATTGTGCACACAAAATTCAGGTTGAAAAATCAAGTTGAAGAGGAAAAAAAGCCAAGTTCCTTTTTCTTTTCTACCTCAAGCACCAACTGCATTTGTTAATGGTCTCAAAACCGAATATTATTTTTAAAACTATCAAAAGAAAAGCAAGTATATTTTCTACATCTAAAAATTTCCATAGTCCATATCCAAATAAAACTAGTTTTCATATTTTAACAGAGTTATTGATGCTTCAGCATTGAGCTTTCAGATCACATTAAAAAGAATTAAATCTTTTGAAACTGTTTCACATTCAAATTCAATAAAAGAAATAGTTAATTTCTAAAACTGAAAACAACAGAAATAAGCTTAACTATATACCAAGCATATAATATAACCACATAAAGGGGAATATTATTATTATTATTATTTATTTATTTTTGCTGAACCAGGGATTGAACTCAGGCCCTTGCGCTTGCCAGGCAAGCGCTTATTCCACTGAGTCATCTCCTCGGCCCCAGAATATGATTTCAATTAACTGTAGAACTCATTATTTCACTTGTACATCCTTAAGGTGATAAACTAAAAAAATAAGAACTGCCGGGCGTGGTGGCGCATGCCTGTAATCCCAGCACTCGGGAGGCTGAGGCAGGAGGATTGTTGTGAGTTCAAGACCAGCCTGAGCTACAAAGTGAGCTTAAGGCCAGCCTGAACTGCATAGTGAGACCCTGTCTCAAAAAGACAAAAAAAAAATAAATAAATAAAAATAAATAAAAAATAAAAAAATAAGAACTGTAAGGAAATCTTAAAACTATAGCAGTTTTAATTATTTTCAAATGATATTATAGATTTAAAAAATAATCGTTTTATGGTTAATACCAGAGAAATGCTTTTTTTTTTTTTTTTTTAATGTACTAGGTACAGAGTCTCACTCACTACACAGCTCAGACTCTTACTGATTTTCCTGTTTCTAGCCTCCCCAGCACTGCGATCACAGGTGTGCATCATACCCAGACCATTTTCAGCCTCCCCAATGCTGGGATTAAACACAGTTTACCACCACACCCAGTCTTGGGGGCAGGCTCAGGGCACTTGTGGGTGGGAGAGGGGAGGTATGTGCTATCCCAGATTGAATCCCAGTTCCTATGCTTGCCTGAGCAGGTGCTATCTGAGCTATCTCACCAGACCTGATGTTAATAAATATTGACTAATAGTGCTGACAACGGGAGTTCATGAATATATCCTATCTGCTCTATACTTAAAAACTTAAGATCAAAACCAAAAGAGAACAAAAATCTAAAGTACCTTAAATCTTTGTAAACATCCAATTTTTTCACAAACTTCAGCCTCCATTGACATTAAGTCATTCTTTAAGTTCCCATTTACTTTTCTGAGTTGCCGTTCCACCTCTACTAAGGCAGTATATTGCCTTATAAGTGACTTTTCATTCACTTGCAAAACAGTGATTTTTTTACTGTTTTCTGAAAGTGTTTTTTTCATTTCATCTGAATCCATTTGAAGAGTGTTTAGCAAATTCTGCAAAAATATGTTGATGTTACTTATTAAATGTAGCTGTTCCAGTTTATATACTATGTATACTAATGTTAAAAGTACTTTACTAACATTATATTCTTTTACTTTTATAGCATCTTGTTGTATTTGACCCTCAAGTTTTCTCTTTTCTTCTTTAATTGTTTCAGATTCTGTTTTCCAGTTCTCTTTTTCACTAAAAAGAGCAAAATAACAAAAGACAATACATCAAACCTCCTGAAATGTTTCACCATTTTAAGAGCTAATTTAGATTAAGGAAATGTAATGCTTTCCCAACACAAAAGACATCTTAGCTACTCAGAGACACACAAGTTCAAATTTCACTCAGAAAGGATTTGCCTTCAATTATTAAATGCAAGGTAACAAAGTTATTTTACCAAATTATTTTCATTGTTCCCTGATTCATCACTCTGAAGAATTATATGCAATGGATTATTCCAAGTCTCGATAGGAAGTAAGTAAGCTAAATCTACATGTATACAAGAAAATGAAACAGGGTTCGAAGCTTGGTTCACAAACCAATAGGTTCTTAGCAAAAGTACATAACAACTGCCTTTTAAAAGATCAAAGTTCAATGGAAAGAATGACTCTAATTGAGTCATATTCAATCAAAAGCTGAATCTTATATTTCAATGATATTAGACAAGGATCAGGAAAATAACATGACCCTAACTTAACTGGAAATCAAGTCCCCACTTCTAACCTTGGTCTTCAATTTGAATATTGACTGCTTACAAAATACGTAAAATACAATATTAGAAACCCTAAAGTTTAAATGTAAAAAGACCCAAAATTTCAGTTACAGAGGAGGAAAAAGCTCAACAGCTCTATTGTACATCATGGTGAAAGTTAATAAAAATGCAGTGTCTTACTTGCTAAATTGCTAAATGAAGATTTTAAATGTTCTCTCCACCAAAAATAAAAAAGAGAAAATCATGAGATGATATACATGTTAAATATCTTAATTTAGCCACTCCATAACTTCTATGTACATTGAACATCATTTATATTCCATGAACATAGACAACTCTACCTTGTCAGTGAGACAAGTAAAATATATTAACAAATGCATTTCTTAAAAAGGTGTGCAAGAAATTATTGTCTATACAACAGACAATCTAAAACTTTTACTCTACCTGACATAAACCAATCATGGCTGCATCACTTTTTGTCAATGAACTGAGCCCTGCATATGTAACCTAACTGGCTAATGAACCAGAGTGAAAGCTGGCCAGTGAAAATGCCTCCAGAAAAATTCTTATGTACAAATTAAAAATTACATGGAAAAAATGTTCTTCACTAAGTATGGCTGTCTTCCCTCAACTTCTGCTACACTTTATATAAACATGGTAGGAGCTAAATATACATAAATATGTTAGCTTTAGGTCTCTTGTTAGCTCAGACTTAAATCATCTTAAATTTTTCAGGTCAATTTATGAGGCATTCTAATTATTAGTAAGGAACTCAATTTATTGATTAGACAGCAGAGATAATAAGAAATACGTTATACCCTACGAACATACATAATGGTAGCAATGATGAGTGATGCTAAACAATGACATTTGTAAGAATTTATGTGTCATTGGCACACATTCATCTTAACATGTTCATGTAATGATTCATTTAAATCTATAACAACCCTATGAAAAACATATCACTGTCAGAATTTTAAAGAAAGGAAACTAAGTTAGGTAGAGCAACTGAGTTTCTAATTAGCAAATGTTAAAGGCTAATTCAACACCAGATAGAACAATCTCAGAACACAGATGAGCTTGTGTCATATTTTTAACAATAGTTACCAAAGAAGAGGGGTGGCATCAGGCAGGAATGAAGGGAAAACCAAAATAATTAATTTTTTCATGTCAATTTTACTATGAATAAGAATATACTAAATTTGTCTAGTTTTGCTAATACTCATACCTCAGATATTCTTTATACAATAAGCTTTGTTGGTGACGAATTACTGCAAATTTTCTGTTATAGTCTTCAAGAGAATCTTCTAAATTTTTTAACTTCTTTTCTTTAATTTCTAGCTCCTAAAAATTAATTTAGAAATAAGAATTAAAAACATCAGAACACCTTTTGGGTTTGAAGGATAAATTTATACCCTAAGAAAATTTTATATATATGTGTATATGTGTGTGTATATATAAATGAGTCACTAAACATACAAGCAACATAATTTGCATATTTTCAATTAGTTGACTTATTTTTGCAGTAAAGGGAAAAAACTTAGGGTCTACATACTGAACTATATCCCTAGCTCCCCCTTACTTTTTACTTTGATATGGGATCTTACTAAGTCACTAGGCTGCTCAGGCTGGCTTGAATTTATGATTATCACCTTCTTGGGAGTTATAGGACTGCAAGTGCCTGCCACGATGACAAGCTTAAATAATTTCTAACTGACATATAAAAACACTAGAAAACTGTATATAGTAGGATATCACATAATAATTGAATATATTTCAAAATTTTTAGGAGAAGGCATATGGAAGCAAGCAACACATATAGAGTATGATTAACACAAGTAGAAGTACTTTTATCAAATATGATGGCTACAATAAGCATAAGAATAAACTTTTATCAGACAAAATAAACCACAGTTATCTCCAATAACATTTATATCATTTTGTGGACATATACTTTAATATGTCCACTCAAATTATGCTAATTACTACATTTTAAAAATGAAGAAGCGTCTAAAAGACTATACAGGGGCTGGGGAGATGGCTGAGTGGAATAAGTGCTTCCTTGGCAAGAGAACAAGGGCCCGAGTTCAATCTCTGGTTCTGCCAAAAAAAAAAAGTATACAACTAACGAAACATCAAAAACCCATTAGTATTGCATAGAAGGGGAGTATGCTCTCCCAAGCACATGTGCTAAGCAAAGTGTCAGCATTTTGTGGAGATTCAGATCCAACAGATGCGGTCAGATATGTCTGAGTGTGTGGCACTTCTATCACTGTACACTGCCATAAGATTGAGACTTAAAGATGCATTTTCTCACCATGGGCAGTTTTGCGCTTCCAATCAGTGTTGTCTAATCTATCACAATGCTTTCCTTATTTTAATACAAATATGAAAAAGCAAAATCTTTTCTCAAATGACAATGGTATATTAACATTAGTTATTAATAAAGTCTGTACACTGCAGAACAATAAATCATAATGCTATAAACTGACAAGTAATAAAAGCAATGACATCGCATGAATTATCAAGTAGATCTGATAAAGTTGTCCTGACCTTACTGGGGAAATACAAAAATTTCAATATTTGAGAAAACACTAATGTCATTTCCAAATGCAAAAGCAAGTAACTGACAATTATAACTCAAATAGTTCACTAATGGTTAATCTAGCTGAATCAACAGAGATGCTTCTAATCAAAACACATATTTTCATTGTTTATGAACACATTTTTCTAATTATATTTCTTTTTTCTTATGTGTTTAGGACAGGGCCTACAGGGTCTCACTATGTAGATTGGATTCACAGTGATTCTCCTGTTTTCAGCCTCCCAAGCATTGGGATTACAGGCATGTACCACCATGCCCAGTCTCAATGGCCATCTCAGTGCACCCCAGGGTTGGGCCAGCAAGGCATGCTGGGGATGGAACCCCAGCCCCTGCACTCTGCCTAAGCAGGTGCTTTAGTCCACTGAGCTATCTGGCCAGCCCTTCTAATTGTATTTCTACAATTAGATGCTACAGGTACTCAAATTTCAAATGAACTAACAAAAAGCATCTCCTGTTAGGCCAGACCCACATGATTATGGCCAGCAAGCATATAACCCTGACAAGTAATAATGATGCCCCAAAAGATCATGCATTAATGCAATCACTTAACATTATTTTGTGATTTCTACCAACAAATTCCAAGACTTAATAGTGCACAATGTTGGTGACAGCTGGAAGGCTGTGTCAGGAGCAAAGTGTAGAGTTCACAGCTATTTCCATTTCCTGTGGCCACCACAGTCACTCAACTCATAACATGTATCTTTCAGACCGCACATGTTTCTGTGGCTTTGCAAGTAAAATACAATGATTACCACAATCATATTTTACCCACCTACATGGGTGTGTACCTGTGAAGATGGGCATATATTCATACTACGCAGACATGTAAATTTTAGAAAAATTTTCTTAATCATCAAACTTAGACTTTTGTCATAAAATAATTTAGTAGTTACATAAAAACTTGTGACTTGTCTACATGAACTGTATCATATATCTTGTATGCAGCCCAAGATAACTCATCTTCACTTGACACAGAGTGCCAAGACACAAGGCTGGATATTCATAATGCTCATGATATAAAACTGAAGGGAAAAGGCAAGTTGTGCAAGAGTATACTTTCCAACTTCTAATGGATTAACTAATAATTTATAGGTAAAGGAAAGAAAATGACCATTTAGTTTAGAAGCTTATCTTATTGCTAACACACAAAAGAAAATAATTCTAATAACACTAAACATTATTGCATCAGACTTTAAGATTTTAGTCTCTTTATTGTTCCTTTTGTAGCCAATAATAAAAAGAAGTACCCATAAAAGCCTCAAGTTTATTCTTTACAGGAGCAACTAGAGACCATACTCATAAGTAAAATAAATCATACTGACATGTGTAAACTTTGTATTGGCTCCCTAGTGCAAGAGACTGACGAGTAAATTAAATCTGAAAGGTACATAGATATTGGGATAGGGAAAGAACCTGCTAGGAAAGGAGAAAAGAAAGAAGGCAGAGAGAAAAAAAGAGGATAGCTAAGGCAGTTATACTACTCTTTTCTACTGGTTTATTGAGAGGAACAGTTAATGCTTAATGTTTTTTCTGACCAATTTTACATGCTTATATCTGTTAACCTGAAAAATTACTTTGAAGTTAAAAATGTTATATAACAACACTTGATTTCTTACCATCTTGTTTTAAAATTCTGTATTGTTTTTAATTTTTTTCTTTTTAACCCCTTTTAAAATAAAAATAATTTTAAAAAGCACTCATCTTATAGTAAGATGCTTACTTTTTCTATGTCAATTATATATTTAATATAAGAAATGTGAACATGGTTCAAATTTAGATAAATGTCTATATTACTAGATATACGAAAGCAAAATTGGAAAAACAATTTATAAGAAATTAAGACAGAAAAAAAGACAAAAACTTAAGCATTACCTCCTCCTTTCCATAGACCACCAGAGATCCATTCTAAACAACTAAGTTGAGGACAAAATTATGCAATACAACAACTACTGTTGTATTTGTTTGACAGTTCATATTATTTTATTTAGTGAAACTCTTATTTCTAATTTTGTTACTGTTATTTTGTATTCTCCTTAAAAAATTTTAAAAAGTGTATATAAAACCTAATGTAGATAATTGGAATAAATTGCCTCTATACTATTCCATTAACATCAAAATCCTTTAATGTCTATTAATATTCTCAGAATTCAAAGAATAATACCTGAATAAATTAAGATACACACAATCATTGATTTTTATTATTCACATGTGGTATTCAGTACCTGTAAAAGATGTATTAAATACTCATTCTGAGAATTAATGATGTTAGCACTTGATGGTGCTATCCCATCAGGTAAATCCACCCCTTTAAAAACAACGTGAGATCCTTCTGACTGCCGTAGAAGACTGGTTTCTTTCTCAAGATGGTCTATCTGGAAATAAATACGACAAGGATGAGAACCAAATCTCTTACAGCCAAAGAATAAGTGCAAAGTAGCAACTTATAATTTGCACCATTTCAACTGAATATCTTTCTAAAGTAGGTAAGTGACTTTCATGATAAGAATTAAATGATATTGTAATTTCTGCTTCAAGATGTCTAAGTGTTTCCCTGGCAAACATAAGGTCCTGAGTTCAATCCCTGGTTCCGCCAAAAACGAAAACAAAAACAAACAAAAAAAAAAGATGTCTAAGTGTACTTTTTATATTACAACAGATTTATTTTTCATTTTGTAAGAAAAATTAAAGTGTTTTAATGTTGGAGTCAGTAATTCTAGGCAGATTTTCTCACAAAACAACTAAAAATATATACTTTTTCTAAACTTATGTTTTTTGCTTAGTATTTTCTTATCTTTCATAAAATTCTCACCTTTAAATTTGCTTTTGCCAACTGCTGTGAGTAATTTATAGCTTCCTTCCGAGATTCCTTGAGCTCTTGTCTTAATTCTTCATTTCTTCCAGTAAGTTGATCAACTTGGGCTTTGAAATGCAAACTAGGATCAAAGATTCCGTCTGCATTCTTTGATTCTATAGCCTATTTATACAACATATGAGAAATACAGGGAAAAACAGTAAAATTATAGTAAACGAAAGTTTGCCTTTAATGTGATATTTAATCGTTTTCTCTCAATCTTCTGTCTAGTAACAAAACATGGTACTTTAATGTCTTAATTATGAGCTTAAACTTCAATACTACCCATTTCATGAGTGTTATGGCTGGGTGTAGATGTTCTCCCAAAGCCCATGTGCTCACAGAGCTTTTCAGAGGTGGCTGAATCTAAAGCATGAGAGGCTGGGATCAAGTATATGTGACTGCCAAGTTATGATATGGCTCGGAATCCGGGTGTAAGGGGTACTCACCCTAAGGGCATGTAGAGGGCAGAAAATAAGAGACAGAGTGAGGGTTGCTTCCTCCACTTGCTGCTTCACTACTTTGTTGCTTATTGCATTCTGCCTACCATGAACTATTTCTCTTCAACACCCTTCTGCTATGCCACCATGACCCGGAGCCAGCCAACTATGAACTGAAAACTCAAACAAACTATGAGCTACACTGAGCCTTTCCTCCTTTAACTTTGGGTGTTGGCTATTTTTGTCTCTGCAGAGAAAGACACCAAGCATAGTAATTACTTCACTGCAACAAGTGACAACACCTAGTGAATCTTAATACATTGGCAGAGTAGAAACCTGAGAGAAGAATACGATGACTAAAGTTCAAGTATTAGCCAGTGTTGTCTTATCTCGACAAGGGACTTAAATCCTTTATATTTTATATTTGCTTATTTCTAAAGAGGTATAGATGTTGCCCTGGCACTTTATATTCTTTGTTAATCAAAATGAGGTAATTTATATTTAAAAATATTTGAAACTATGCACTCAACTAAAAGTATGAGGACAGGGATGGAACAGCTTCTACACTGAATAAACAAATGCTTCAGTGCTTTCTTGCCCTAGAGTGGAAGTATAAAGACCAAATACAACAAAAACAAAAATTAAATGCAACAAAATGTTGTCCAAGAATAATAAATAAGCAAGATATATATTAAATACTAAAATATTAGTAGATTGGCTTTCATGGCCTAAACCTACAAAACTAATACACACATACCATGTAAACACATATATAATCCTTGTACTTCAAAAAAATTACATAGGGCTGATGAGATAGTTCAGTGGTCTTAAGCTCCTGCTTCGGTCCTGGCAGAAAGCCCACAGGAACAGGCCATGCAGAGCAGTAAGTTATATTAATTCAAAGGAGCTGCTCCAAAGATATAAGACACGTGGAGGTGCTGTGACTGACAGCAAGGAACATAGGTAGGTAACTGTCACTGGAGAATGGTCTCCTGATGTTGCTATAGCCTTTCAGGGCACTGAAAAATGCCACATAGTAACAAAGTGAATTTAAAGTGCACAAAATAGAAACTGCCAACAGAAACAGAAGGCAGGGTCTCCTGGGAAGATTCCACTTTGCTTTCAAACTAGGATTCCACTGGACAATGAGTTTGACTGGGAACAGTTTTGGGCAACGTTACATACAAAAGCTGTTTACATAAAAAGCAAAAAAGCACAAAAACTTAAGACATGCAAAGCAGAGGCAAAATCAAGTCACCAACCAGAGAAGGAGTCAGAATCAGAGATATAAAAGGAGCTAGTTGGTCTGCATGAATCTCAACATGAGATTCTGTAGCCTCAGGAAGCTGTTAACATATCAGCATCACTCTTGGTCTCTGCTAAGTAGTTTATATAGAAAAACTTCAACTATTGATTAATCATAATTTTAAAATATGTTCAGTTTATATAATGACACATACCTAATATTCATTTGAAATATATATTATAAACAAACTTACATAATTCATACAGTTTTAATTTTCTGCATAGTAAATATAAAAGTAGGACATTACTTAATGGCCAACATCTTTCCTCAAGCAAGAGGTATTTAAATATTTAAAATAAAGTCATTGTATTACATGTCAAGTTTGTGATAAAATGAGTTACAAAAAACCCTAAAAGTTCTAGAAAATAAACTACAAGTAAGCAGGGCTTAGAGTGGACTTGACTGGAAAAGAACACCAAGTCTTGGCCAATCAGGCTGGTTTTAAGGCATTAGTCTGGGGGTAGGCTGCAGGTGTATAGCCTATGATTTTTCCAGTCTAAAAAACTTTAGAGATCAAAGCTGCATAGAATTTAAGGAAGCAATTTGAGAGAAAGAAGAGAGCGAACAAAATGAGCTCTAAATCCTTTCTTAAAAAATCTGCCATACCTCAGGCCTACCCATGAACCAGAAAAATGATGGCGGAAAATGAAAACAAACTTGAAATAAATAAAAGGAATTATTTAATTGGTAAAAAAAAAAAAAAAAAAAAGATGAACTATGCCAGTAAAAAATAAACAGACCCTAAGACTGATGAGAAAATATCAAAACATATGTGTCACTGGACTCCAAGAGAGAAGAGAGCATAAAAATACTTGAAGACATAATGGCAAGAGACAAGTAGAAGGATCACAACTTCAAGGCCAGCCTGAGCAAAGTAAGACTCTGTGTCCAAAGAAAACTTAAAAATGGGATGAGGATGTAGCTCAATGCTAAGGCCTTAGGTTTGATCTCAAGTACTACAAAAAGAAAGGGGAGGAGGAGGAGGAGGCAGAGGAGGACTTGGTGGTGGTGGTGGTGAGGGAGGGAACAGGAGGAAAAAGCCTTCACAACTGACTCAGAGAGATAGACACTTCCCTTAGCACATTATACCCAAAGTAATAAACACCAAACAGAAAAAAAAGCATTAAAAGCAGCCTAAGAAAAGCTATACCTTACATAGAAACAATAATTGAATAACTATCTCATCAGAAATCATAGAGACCAGTATGAAGTACAATATTAAAAGTAGCAAATGGGGTATCTGAGGACGTATGGTAATATGAAAAAAGTAACTTACATTAACTAGTCTCTCAAGACTAGGGATAATTAGAGATGTTTCTCCTCCCTTAATATCAGGATCCTTCTGCATTTCCTTGACAGCTTGCAATATTTCTTTCATACCTTCTTCAAGTTGCTTATTTTCTTCTACTAACTCTTTTACTGTAAGTACATTTTTCTCGTTGAATAAATATACTTTTTATACAATTCATACTATTCTACATGACTGACAAATATTTAACATATAGGAAAAATAACCACTGGGAAAATTCAAACCTAAATATACAAAAAAACATTTCAACTATAAATCCAACATGAATAGTTGATTTGAATAACAGCTATTTTAAGTCATGTACACAGAAATATATATCTATCTCATACTTGAAATAAACATGCAAACTTCTGCCTTAACATATCCTATGTTTTACATTTAAATATTTTAAATTCAATTTCTAACTTTACTTTGACTAAGTAACACCAAAAAACTGCAAGGCAAAAATCCTCCAAAATTAGAATATCATTTTCTGACAATGAGAAAGAAGGCAAACCAACCCGGTGAACAGCAGAGAATGAACTACATAATGAAAGTAATGCAGATTAACAAAACATGTATTGAAGTTCTTTCACACCAATACTTTTTAGTATATGAAGAATAAATATATAGAAAAATAAGTGAGAAGAGCAACTTACATTTATTCTGAAATTTAGCTATTACCATCTTACTTCTTTCTAAATCTCGTCCCTTTTCAGTTAGCTCTCTTGAAAGAAATTCATTCTGAATAAAACAAGATAAAATTAGTATTTTTTATAAAGTATCACAATAGTCTATAGGTTTCAAGGTTTAAAGTTTGAGTGATACATAGTAGCAAATGTCAAAATAAAGTCCAAAAGGCAAAGAGATGGTGATTTTCCTGCCATCTTCCCCCTCCACTAACTCCATGACAAATGTCAAAGAGCAAAAAGGAAGGCTTTTTATTCTTAGTAGCACAGCTGTCTCCATCTTTACACTACTTATTCTGCCTGGTTTCTATGATGTTTAAGGTCTATATCTACATTTCTAGTTTGATTCTTTAATCAATAAATCATATATTATGACTAATTCTAAAAAACGTTTAATACATTAGGCAAGTACATAGCAAATGCATTGCATTTTTAATTTTTTTTTAAACAAAGGAATGTGTTTAAACTAGTGTTAACACACAAGCAAAAAACTATACCATAGTCATAGCACCATGTTATAGAAACCATACAAAGGTGATTCCGGGAGAAAAGTCCACCCCAGCTCTAACAAATATTAGACATTTCCATGGCCATTTTATATTATTCTCCAGTGGATCTGAGACAGTTTTAGTTGTGAAGTAATAGGCACTGAATCCAAAAAATTAACTTTATGTTTACTTTTTAAATTGTCTAAGAATACTTCACTTTTTCTTATGTCTTCTTTCAAACTAACATCAGCATACTTTATGTGGAGGTAAGTTTTCTTTTTCAGATGTTGCTACTTATAATTTATCCATATAAACTCTATGATGACACTGATGCTAAATTTGAAGATTCTCCCTAAGTGATAACTTTGAATTAAGTCTGAAGCCATTGGTAAGGCATAAAAAGATAAATTGGTTTTTTTGTATGAAACTAGTACTTCATGACTTCCTATTTTCTTCATACACTAATTAGAGTATAAATATTTTTTTTTATGTCTCTACCTAATGTAGGTACTGACTAATGATTATAGATTTCTTAATGATTGTAAGCACAGTGCTTTAAAGAATTCTTTTATTGTAATAGTTTCAGGAGCGGAATTATCATCTTTTACTTGCATAAATCAAGGATGTCTAAATAAAGAAACAAAAGGATTCACTCTACACTATGATTTCAGGTAACATTTTTGATGATTGCAGAGTCATATTCTGATTGGACTGTGGAATACTGAATGATCGTCTCCTACGTAGCAGTTCTTTATCTGAACTCCTAATCTGTATGCAGAGCAAATCTGATTGATCAATTTTCAGATGAACAGGTTTTAAGGAAGAAAACATTTTTTCTTTACTTATTTCATAACTGTAGAAAGTATATGTCCAGAAAGAGATAATGAAGACATGAAAGCACTAATAATATTTTCCTTTGCTCTCTTTGTCATAATATTTACCTGTGACTGTGCTTTACTCATATCGAGGCTGACAAAATTCAGTTTTCTTTCTCCTGATCCATGTTCTTGAACAAAATTTTCAGTCAAATTCAGATCCTCAGTGGTTAATCCTACACATACAACAACAAATCAGGGCTAGCCAGGTAGCTCTGAGGATTGAAGCACCTGCTTAGGCAGACACAGAGGCCAGGGTTTTGATCTGGGGTGTGCTGAACCAGGCATGCTGTGCCAGCCCGACCCAGGGGCACTGAGAAGGCAAGGGAGACTGAGCACAGTGGCTTGCACCTGTAATCCTAGCAGTTTGAAGGCTGAAAAATAGGAGGATCACTACAAGTCCCTTCTGTGTAGTGAGATCCTGTAGACCATGTACTAAATCTATAAAAAAATAAAATATAATTTTTACTATTGTGCTTTCTTAAAACTAGAATCAATTTTATGCCAAGTAGCCAGTAGACTGTTTCCAAAATCTCTGATCCACATGTATTATAACCTTCTTTCTGATACAGTTCACTTTTAGTAAGCTGTAAATAATTTAAGAAGCCAATTTTGACTTTATCTTTTCTATCATTCTTTGTCCACTGTATGTTAAAAGAATTGACAAGTACTAAAATAGTACAAAAACACATTCAAATCAAGAATCACAAAATATGAGTAATCTGGATACTAAATTATAAACCTGGATTAAACTGAATTAAATTTTGAAGCTTCATTTCAGTAGGGTTTGTTTCTGAGACAGGGTCTCACTGCGGTTCAGGCTGGCCTTGAACTCACTATGTAGCCTGTGCTGGCCGCCAACTTGCACCAATCCTCCTGCTTCAGCCTCTTGAGTGCTGGGACTGCGAGTCTGCACCACCGTGTTGGGGCACAAGATTTTCGATGTGGCATAGATATCACAGCACTAAAATTCATAGTGTTCGAACATTCACAAATATTGTATGGACTTGGATCCAGCTTTTAAAAAAATGTACCTTCTTTATAATCCTCCAAAAAGGCATTGCAACAACTATTATAAAACTTGACAATGAATAAGATAAACAATTTATATGTAATAAAATATTAGTTTCATTTGGTAAAGAATAACTTATAAAGTTTTCATTGTGCAGGGGATGGAGAGGCAGCTCAGTAGAATAAGTGCTTGCTTGGCAAGCACAAGGGCCTGAGTTCAATCCCTGGTTCAGCAACAAAAAAAAAACAAAAACAAGTTTTCATTGTGCAGTCCTTAAACAAGGGAAAATATTAACATAAGAACTTCTTTATTATTAAATTTTATTATACATTTTTCAAAACTCCATGATTCTACTTGTTATTTCTTATTTTGCAGGCTATTTTTCTTCCTTAGTAGCCTTGTAGTAGACTATAACAAAAGAGTAAAAGCATCTCCAACATACAAAAAATTTCAGGTACACAATTCATTTCCAAATGATTCTTCTAAAGGTATACAATAACTGAATATACCTGAAGTTGTACTTCTTTTTCCTCTTTCCTGAGCCATTTGACGAATTTTTCTCTTCAGATCAAGTCTTTCTTCCTCTAAGCTTTCGATCTGCAAAGCAATAAATTATTAGTTCTCTTTAATTCAACCATTAAATGACCAGTTGAGCACCACACTTGCCTCTTTCAAAAGAATCTGGTTTTCAGCTCTGTATTGCTGCTGTTTTAAGCGCTTACTATTTCTAAATTCAGTTAAATCAATCATTGTCTTCGGTTCAAGGCCTACAAGAAAAAACAATACAATGAAAAATTTAAAAACACTGAAATGAACTTTATATGCCAAAAAACAAGAAGACACAATTCACTTAGATTATATTCATTAAAGAATGGAGTATTTTTCTGTAGAAATTTTCCAAACATTTAACTGTAACAAAGATTTATCATAATTGTTATGAAAATCTGTCCTTTCCAAGCCAGTCTGCCATAGCGGTGCTACAATGAATGAAAAACAGAAAGTTTAAAACAGACTTGGGTATAGTTCCTACTTTCAATTTATAATGAAGTCACAGGGATAGTATTGCATTTACTTTGGCTTGTCATAAAAATAATAAAGTTAATAAAAACCTAGTGCAGTGCCTGATACAATGATCATTTTTAATATTAACACAAAAATCAATTAACTACCAATATTAATATGATGCTCCCAAGGGAACTGTCTCCTAATCTGCTCTCATTAAGAGGCTTAGCAAGGGCTGGAGAGATGGCTCAGTAGAACAGGCACTTCCCTGGCAAGGACAAGGGCTTGAGTTCAATCCCTGGTTCCACAAAAAAAAAAGAAAGAAAAAAGAGGCTTAGCAGCATAAACACCTGCCTGGCAAGCACAAGTCCTAAGTTTGATTCACAGTATCAAACAAAAAAAAAAAAAAAAAAGGAGCTAGTCTCTAAAAACCAGATTATTAAAAACTGTCTCAAGTAACAAACCAAGACTTAAAGCCTTTTAAATAGAAAATCTAACGTTTGTGAAACCCGTCTAGATTAGTCAGAAGTAACCTTTAGAATCTTTCAGTTTCCTGGCCATGAACTAATCATTCAAAATAACCAGATGATTGATCTGAAGTCCTAGTATAACCCTAAATCTTAGCAAAATACTTTTCACAAATAATTAATCTATACAAAATATTTGTTTTACCTTCCTCTATAGAAAAAGTCTGCAGATGTTCACTTTTGCTCTAAGCATTAAGTAATATCTACCAAGCATCATAAAATTAGTATTTAGTATTTAAAATTGTATATCTATTTTAAACAAATTAGATTCAACAGTTATAACATTTAAAACAGCAATATTAAATGATGACTAATGAAATCAATATACAAATTCTAGAGCCATGTTTATATAACTTCTTAGGATTAATGGAATTCTTCAAATATTTAAGTAAAACTTAAGCATTCTCAATTATAACAGTCAAAAGTATTTTAAAGTTCTAAAAAGGTCTGAATAGAATTTATAAACGCCTTCAAGAATTCATCTGAAACAGTATTTTGCAAAGGAATAAATCACACAGGGTCTTATTTTGGATGGAAAAAAAACCTAAACTTGCCAGTTCAAACACTGAAATGAACTATAAAAACTTTTAAAGACACAGCTATTACTGAACAGAGACAAGGCCTGAATCTGCAATGCCCAGGCCTCTCTGCCCACCTACCCAATGCCAGGAAATCTGTACCTTTGCATCAAGGCTGATCTATGGCTGTCTTTGCTGTTGCTACTGAAGAAACATTTAACAACTGAAAAGTAATAAACACAGTGAGAGTAAATAAGGAAGACCTGAAACACTTGAGTAAAGTATAACCTTAAAGATAGCGTACCCATTTGCTCTCTCAGTGCCTCATTTTCATCAAGGAAGTCATTGATCTTCATCTCAACTTTATTGATTTCCTTAGTCAATACTTCAATCTCTCGATCTCTTATTTTGATTTGGTTTTTGTAATTCTTTATTTCAGTAACAGCATCTTCTAAACCATATACACCCTAAAACATACCCAACATCATATCTCATTTCATTGAATAAAATCCCAGAATTTACTGGTTTATTAATTCTACAAGAAAATAAACATATACGAATAATTTGTATGATATATATATATATATATATATATATATACACACACACAAGAGCTTCTATAAATTTTAATTTCTTTAACCTATACTTAAAAACATAAAAAATATACTTTAAAGGTTTTTGCCATGCTTTTATATGCCAAACCTACTAATAATAATGACTGAATATGGAAGAGCTAGACTGACTGAATATGAACAGTAATAATAATAATAACATATTGTTCCAGTATGTTATTCTAAACTAACTCAGATTATGCAGATAAAATACTTAATAAAACATAGAAAAAAATTAAAAGTGAATCACCAATACATACTGAGTTGCCTGCCTTATTTGTAGTGATTTAAGAGAAAATATAAAGTACAAAGTAGACTGTGTTGATACAGTAAGGGACAAAACTGTCACAAGTTTTAGCAAACCTGTCAGTGGTATCACACCTACATGGTGGCCCAAAGCACACAGAGCACAAGCATCTAATCCTGCTGCCTCATCAAAGCTGCTTAAATGGGCACAATTTGACCAAATGTTTGAAAATAATTCTCATTTATCATTTATCAAGAAACTAAATAATTTTTTACATAGTACATAACACAGGGTCATGAGTGGCAAAAATAAATATAAGCTTCTTGACTGACAAGATAAAAATACATACTGATTCATAATCTTTTAATCGCTTTAAAGCCTCAATTAATTCTTTATCCTTTTCTCTAGCATCTCCCTCTGCTAGCTCAGCTGTCCTCTCAGCCTCTTTAGTTTTCTCTTCTAAAATTTGCAACTTTGACTGAATTTTCATATAATGAGTCTGTTGAGAAAGAGTTGAAGCACCTACAAGATAAGCACAAAAATAATGAGTGAATCATGATTAGTCTTTTAAAGAGGGGTTCCAATGTAAGGCCAGAAGCAGTACGTCACTTAAAAAGCATGGTGCACACTCTCTTCCTTCTCTGTCTTTGAAGTTATTTGCTCCACAGAGCCATCTGCTCGACTCACCCTTAATGCCTCTTTAAACCTGTGTTCCACTAGCCCCTCAGAGAAGCTTTGGTGTCACTATCTAAATTATAATCCTACAAACTCACTATTTCTCATCCAGGTCTTTTTTTCACCTTTAGATATAATAAACACATCTATTAATTTCTCATGAATAGTTTGCACTAGCATTCCATACCATGTGTACAGTATGAGGTGTGATGCAGACATAGCAGGACTGACATGGAGAGGGCTTGATGGCCAGCACAGTGATGCTAGGCCAGGTAATAAAAATCAGTTTATGAAGAACATGATGAGACCTCAATTAGGGTAAGATTAATTCAAATGTTAAGCTCAGAAAATTGACTTGCAATGCTGATACTCTGATTAAAATGATATTCTTTCTGTTCTTTGTTAACTCGAAAAGGGCAGTTAAATAAAAAAAATTCATATTACCATTTCTATTTTTTATATACTCAAAACAAGTGTTAATGTAATTTTCTTTTCCTATTTCTCTCCCTCTCTCTTTTGTTTTTTCCTTTGTTTTTTTAAGACAGGGTCTCCCAACAGAGTTCAGACTGGGCTTGAACTCACTGTGTAGCCCAGGCTAGCCCTACATTCCCAGCAATCCTCCTGCCTCCGCCTCACAAATACTAAGACTATAGGTGTGTGCCAGCACACACAGCTGTGATTTTTTTCATCAGA
>PVKA01002576.1:62482-86111 GCA_004027165.1 Ctenomys sociabilis
CCAAGAAAAATTATACATATATGTGTGTGCAGGTATGTGTATATATATATATATATGTATTTTATATATATATATATATATATATAATACATATATAGT
This sequence comes from Ctenomys sociabilis, assembly GCA_004027165.1. Classification (NCBI taxonomy): domain Eukaryota; kingdom Metazoa; phylum Chordata; class Mammalia; order Rodentia; family Ctenomyidae; genus Ctenomys; species Ctenomys sociabilis. Next base: position 62,582 of record PVKA01002576.1, read on the forward strand.
AACTATATACTTAGGAAATACACTACCTTTGTTTCTTTGAAGCTCATTTTTCAGGTCTTCTATAATAAATGTATTTTTTTCCATTTCTTTTGTGTATTGTTCTACTTGTTCAGTGAGCATCTTAATTTGATTGTCTCGGTCCTGAATACCCTATAAAATATTTCAAAATATTACATATCCCTTCATGATTATCAACACACATTTTTAAGGTAATGAAAAAACAAAGTATTTTTGAACAACACTACAGAAAATGCTTTCTTGTGGGTAAAACTACATCTTTTGTACTTTGTATACCTGAAGTGCATGACACAATGTTAAGTTAGGTGATATCAATCTGTATGTTAGCTTGCACTTTCTATTTTCTAAACTAAGCCTGTCTCTTCAGTCTTTCATTCAGAAATGCTCCTCCTTATAATTCTTCTGATTTGCCCAATATTCCTCAAATTTATTCTCTCTTATGGACTATGATTAGAAAGAACAGAGATAATGAAATGTGGCTTCTCCTTGAGTATATGTATTTTAGCAAACACAAGATCTGTAAGTAGTAACTGAAACTGTAACAATGCTTTTAGTTGATTTCATATATTATGTCAAACTAAAATAAGGGCTAGCAAGATAGTACAGCAGACTTAGTACAGGGACCGGGGCTCAACCCCTGATGTGGCACACGGAGTGGTTCACTAAGTCCAGGACATGGTGGTACATGCCTATATTATTAGTGCTTGGGAGGCCAAAAGAAGGAGGATCACTATGAGTCTGAGCAATGCAGGGACACCCTGTAACAACCATATACATTAAAGAAAAAAAAAAAAAAAGACTAAGATATATCTTTGAGTTGTAAAATATTCTAAAACCTGAAAGTTTTTAATTTATTTTATTTTATTTTAGGCCAGCTCAGCCCGCCCTGAGGGCAGGGCTGGCATGGCATGTGGTGCCAGGGATCAACTGCAGTCCCCTATGCCTGCCTAAGTTTGCCTAAGCAGGTACTTTAGACTGCTGATCTATCTCGCCAGCCCAATAGTTTTTATTTTAAATCTGACTAGACCAAACATCAATAGAAAAAATAAAATAAAATAATTCCATTCCCAACTGTACCTCTTACTCTAAACTTCATTCCAGGGCCAGGGAGACAGCTCAGTGATCTAAAGCACCTACTTAGGCAAGTGCAGGGACTGCGGTTCAATCCTGGCACCATATGCCAACCCAGCCCTTTCCCCAGGCAGGCTGAGCAGTCCTCAAACAAATAAATAAACCTCACTCTAATTTTTCTGGGAACTAGTAAGAAAATTCTAGTATTATACACTCAGTAATGGAAGTCTCTAAATTTATGGAACACATGACATAATAAATAAGATACTTCAGATTCTCAATTTTTAAAAACTGGCCACCCAGACTTAGAAAAGCTTTTTACCTGCTGTAGAGCTATAATGTTACTTTTATCAGCATCAAGCTGGGCATTTTTAAGTTTCTCCTTTAGATTATGTAACATTTGCTGATATTCAATAATTTCATCATCTTTAGAAGACAAAATTAACTGGAAATAAAGCAAATGAGATGTTACATAAAAAGAAAAATAATAAATCATTCTTCATCTATATTAAATAACATATCATTAGAATATTAAAGAAAAACAGAGAAGATGTAGTCAAGTTGGTGCATGCTTGTAATACCAGTACTGCTAAGGCTGAGGAAGGAGGATTTTAGGGCTTCTTTAAGATTGTGGAACTTGTTGAGATTACAGATTGATGAGGAAAAAAAGAGAAACTGAAATTTCCAAATGATTCTAAGAGATCACTTTCATTACTTCCTTACCCAGTTTACTTGAAAGCTCATTTAACAACAAGCTAGGAAAGCTATATAGAACAGTACAGTGCTTTTTTTATAATAAATGAAAAAAAATTAATAAAAATTTTATTCACTAGTGTAAGTTCTTTAAATAAAAATAAGACAAAAACAGAAATCTAAAGTATAAAATGAAAACGATACTATATCCATTGAGAAAAGCACCTTCCATTCTTCTACTTTGGCATTCACTGCCACCATAATTGGATCATCTTCTTCATTTTTTGCTTTCAGAAGATCTGTAAGCTCCTGCACCTAAAATGTAACAATTATTTCAAGAACTGATATAAATTAGCATGATAAAAATATATTACATATGCATATTTATATGCATATACACATTTATAGATGTATTATGTTTATTATATATTAGTGTACTCTTTAAAGATAACATTAATAGTGTCTGTATCTTTATTCATTTTGAGTAACTATTCATCCAAATATCAAATACTCCAAAACTGAACACTTTTGGCACTGACACAATGCCACATAATAAAATTCCACACCAAACCTGATGTGATAGGTTTGTGAAAACATGGGTACACTAAACATATTATATAAACTTCAGGCCATGTATGCATACATGAAATAAAGTTAATTTAATATTCATACTTAGAACTTATCCCTAAGCTATTTCATTATGTATATTTGCACATTGAAAAATTTGAATAAATTCAAATTGTGAAACACTTCTGTTCCTGAACATTTCAAATAAGGGACACCTAACCTGTCATTATTATCTTTCATAACTAGAGACTAATTTTTATATTTTTCTTCATTTTAAACAAGTTTAATCCTATATAAAGTTAACAATGTATTGGTTTCTAATACACTCAAAGCATGTATATTTTCAAATTCATTATTTTCAGGGCCAGGGTAGCTGGCCCTAGCTTAGTGGCACTGTGTCTGCCTGGCAAGCAGGAGGTCATCAATTCAATTCCTAGTTCAAAAAAACAAAAAAAAGAAGTAAATTTTCAGCAATAAATCTCCATACCTAGGAGCTTTGTAAAACTGCTACCTATGAATTCAATCAGGTATCATTTATACACTCTATATAGCAAGAATTACAAGGTGCATGACAGGAGATTAAAGAGACAAATATATCAACATATTATAGTACTAAAAATGAGAAAATCTGTATCTTAGAAAATTAAAGTTATTTCTAAGTTCAAACAAACAGTAATGAAACAATATGAAGCCAGAGTATATAAGTCGTTGGAGCAGTTTTTCTTACTTGAAGTCGATACTGATCATTTTCTTTTTTCAACTGGTCCATAATACTATCTGTCTGATGCACAACGGTTTTCATTCTATTATATTCATCAGTCATCTTCTCCATTTCTTGAACAGACTCTTCCAGATTTTTTCTCATTTCTTGATTCTGAACTTCAATTTTCTCATTAGCTTCTGTTAAAGTCTAAAAAAATTGGATATAGTAGTTTTTAAGAAACTAAAATTTCTATGAAAATTAAATGGAATTGTAAGTACCCAATGATTAAAAAAATTCTTTATACACTTCAAGGATGAATTGGTATCAGAAAATTAAAACAAACTAGATTATCAAGAAAATTGTATACAAAAATCTCAACTAATGTAACACCCAAGATAGGCATTCATGAAAAGAATAAGGACTTGCAACTTCAAAGATGCCACTTACTTCAACCCTTCAAAGTAATAATGCTGCATTTTTATTATAAATACATTGTGGTTTCATAAGGATCATTTCTCTTTTTTTTTTTTTTTTTTTTTTTCTTTTTTTGGTAGAACCGGGAATTGAACTCAGGCCCTTGTGCTTGCCAGGGAAGCACTTATTCCACTGAGCCATCTCCCCAGCACTAAGGATCATTTCTCTTAACCGACTTTTGCTCATTTTACCTGAATTTCATCCAGATATTGAACAAGCTCATAGTTTTTTTTAGACAACTGTGATCTGTAGTCACTATCTTCTCCTCTTCTGGACAAAAGCGATTCTTTTTGAGAATCTATTTGTTTCTGGTAGTCAATAATATCCTGACGAAGCTGTTCATTCTGAAAATCCCAATACAATGTTGCTCAGAAACTATGTAAAATAACAAAACTGCACTTTCTAATTAGTGATCTCATAACGTATCTTTTAAGTTCCCACAGTTTCACAGCCCTCAAATCCTCACCTTTTTCTTCAGACGTTTGTTCTCCAGAAAAGGACACGAGAAAGGTAATTAGAAATGAGAAAAGCAACACATAATTAAAAGTAATAGTTAGAAATTAAAAACATAAATAAATAAATGTTAGGAGAATGAGGCATACTAATTTGAATAACTAAAGAAAGAACAAAAAACAAAGAACATTTGACGCTGGAAAGAATGCCTAGGAGGGTAAATGATGTACAAATATTATTTGGCCCAGAAAGCAAATGATCAGAGTATGTACAGGAACTTAAAAGAACGATGGATAAAATAGTAAGAACAGAAATTCAGTCACACATTCCATTACAATTAGAAAAGTCATTTACGTAATAAAAAGCAATATTTACCTACATAGTTAAGAAATACATGTAGTCCTTACTGGCATCACATTTTATTTTCTAATTTTACAAGACAAAAATCATACCATAAAATCGGCTAGTTTAAACACCAGTTACTTAGAAGATTCCATTACTGTTTATGTATAGATTCATATCAACTTATTTAGCAAGTATCTTTGTTGAAATAACACAAATATGAAATGTTTCACTAACCTCTCTTCTTAATTTGCTATTTTCATTTTCTGCCTCCTCATTTCGAAGAGCCAACTAAAACAATAAAAAATAAATAAAACTCAGCAGCTATTCCATATAAATCCTGGTTTTCAGTTTGTTGATTTAAACTATAAATATTCTAGATAGAGATTTAACTACTTAGGACTTTGTCTATGTAAAACATAAATAACATAAAATATTTTTAAAATAAGGTTTAGAAAGGACAAAACAGGCACAGTTTAAAAGATTTAAAAGCTATACACAAAAATCCAAACAATAAAAAAAAAAAAAATAGAATATAAATGAATTTTCCCTTATCACAAAAAAATTCCCTAATAAAAGAGTGGCCTTTGGAACAAGATCCTGTTATTCTGTGGTTCTTTTAGACAGTGGCTGGATACCTCTCTGCTCTCACTGAGCACTGGGTTACTCAGAAACACACAGCACATCACAAACATTTAAACAATTAAAACTGAAAAATCATTGTGGCCTAGGTTTATATACTGTGTCCATCAACTTCTAGTAAAGCATGAAAAAAGCATCGAGTATCTCCTAAATTTAGTTTTTTCACCTTGGAAGTTGACAAAAAATTAAATAAGATGCAGAGTCCTTAACACAATGCTTACCGAATAGAACAGGGAAAAACAAAAACAAACAAAAAACCCTGTCATCTTCTTCACATGTAAATGATTTCATTTCTATTTTGTTTCCTTTAGCAAATATTCGAGATTCTCTGGGCAGTGTATGCGACTCTGGTAAGCTCTGACTTTCCTCAGCCCTCAGCGAGCAGGCATGGAGCTTCTGCTGGTGCAGGTCCAAACACTTAAGAATTTAATTTAGGAGGACTTTGTGTGGCCCATGGGACACAGGAGAGCTGTGATCTGCGGGCCCAGCGCTAACAGGCACAGAGCTTTCCTGGAGCCAGTTAAGAACTTTGATGGACTCTAGGTAGCCTGGGGAACTCTGTCTCAATGATTACTGGGAGCTTCAGAAATGCCAGAATGCAGGACCACAAGACAATCTTAATCCCTTAGCTCACCCAAAACAATCCAGCAGTCAAAGATATCCAAGAACTTGAAATCTCTGAAATGTTAGCAAATGAAGTAAAGAAAACAAGCCCATCAGACTATAGAAAACATAAAATGAGAAACTCTCGGGTCCAAAAAGAAAGGACAATAATCATGAAAGGATGATCATTTTTCTAGTCTCTATTTTTCTGTCTATGTCTTCTCAGCAGAGCTAAAGAAGACATAGATAGAAAAATACAGACTAGAAAAATGATGGGAACACTGAATGAACAATACAAGAAAGAATTAGAACGTGTGAACTATTCAAACAGATATCCCAGAAATTAATCACTCCATTGAAAGCTGGTGAAAAGGCTTGAATGAAACTGAAGATATAGTCGAAGACAGTGTTGCAGCTGATAAGCATGAAATTTTTTTTAAAGAGTCCCACTGCATTCTCAATTAGAAAATTTTAATGAGAGAAGACAATAACTTAATACTTAAGCATTTAATCTTACTGATGTTCTTTCCCTTGGATTCTCAAGTATTGCATTCTTGATGGCTTTCCTTCAAAGCATCTCTCCCTATTTAATTGTTTAGATATTGCTGACATCCACATCACAGTCACTAGCCTTCTGTAACACCTGTAGTGATAATCCAAAAATCCTGATCAACTGCCTCATGCTAGGGTGGGGAACCTATGGCATGCATCCTGCAACAATCTGTTATCAAAAGTTCTAAGAAGTTTGCCAGACATTGGCCTAGGAACTTTCTAAAAGGTAGATCCTCAGGTATCATTCTGAGTATATCCTCAATGACCTCAAACTCAGCGTGTGTAAAACTAAAATAATAATCTCAAACTTCTAAATTCTTTCTGCATGACTTCTTAGTAAGCGGCATTATCTGTCTACCAATGGCCAACCCACACAATGAGGTATACTCTTTGTTCTTTCCTCTCCTCTAACAATTAGTCATATGTAGTTAACACTTCCATCTCTCCCACATGTCTAAGTTTCTTATCCCATCCATCAGCACTTTAATTAGACCATCATTAGCACTTCCCTGCATTAACGCAGACATCTCATAACTAGGCTCGGCCCTTTAATCCACTCTACAAAGCAGATCTATAAATAGTCTGATCATGATAACCTTGTGTTCTTTGTATCCTTCCACGTGAAGAAAATATTCCTTAGGAAATGCCACCTGCTTATTTCTCCAGGGATAAAAAAATACTAAAACTGGGAAGAGAGGATAGGACAGTTATTAAGAGGTCATAATCTTTAAGTAGTACAGTCCAAATTCAAATCCTGGCTTTACCACTTACCAGGTGTATAACCACAGGCAATTCCTCACACTGTCTACGTCTCTTAATTACTTGTAGCATAGTACAAATGATTCCTTTCTCATATGGTATCAAGTGAGAATAATTAATTAATGCATAAAAGTGCCTGGCACAGTTAAAGGCTCTATGAAAGCTGTTTCATCTATATGTACCACAGCCAAAATGACTAACTGCTGGTCCTGAATACACTATATCCCTTACCTCTAGGTCTTAGCAAAAGTTGTGTCTTCTATCCACAATGCTCATTCCTTAACCTACCACATACATTCTCATTCCTGTTGCCACCCTCACTCCTACCTTAAGTGTCAGTTTTTAGACTGATTCCTGAATCTCAAAACTGATTTGGGATCCTTTCCAGAGCATTCCACAGTATCCTTACACTCTTTATGTTTAATACAGACAACTACAAAGTGCTATGAGGAGGATTTAAAATGAATTAATTGGCTTCCTATATTGACTTGTCTGTCCCTGGACTAGGCCCATTGCTCAGGGAGCAGCAGCAGTCATAGTAAGTGAACCTTTGTGAATCACTGGTCCCAGCAGATGCCTTGACTCCATAAGCTCAATGGGAAAGACAAAGCTAAGGACACTTGTCTCTGACTCAAATTTACTAGGTAGAGACTACAACTACAGCCCTTTCATGCCTACTGTTAACCTGGAGACTATTTCCTAACTGGCAAAAGGTAGTACTTGGAGAAGTCTTTGAACTGACTCAAAAGGTCCTGCTCAGTCACTGTGCTTGCCTCAGTATCCCCTTTTGTTTGAAAACCAAATAAACATGGGCCTGGCAGAGTAATTCTTTGCTTCAACCTCTAGGGAATCTCAAATTCTGTAAGAGGGTTTTGATCCTCTTTGAGATCTAAAATCATACCATGTGATTCTTTCTTTCTTCCTTTCTTTATGTATTTTGTACAGGGTCTACAAGGTCTCACTACGCAGATCTAACTCATAGTGATCCTCCTGTTTTCAGCCTCCTAAGTGCTGGGAATACAAGCGAATGTGCCATCATGCCCAGACTAAATTGTTTGTGCCCTGAGGGTGGGGCCAGCATGGCACACCAGGGATTGAACCCTGGTCCCTGCATCTGCTGAGCTATATAGCTGGCCCATACAACTTGGTTTCTTTATTTAAGACATTCACCACCCACTTGTTTAAGATATAGCCTGTGATATATATTCTCCCAAGGTGCCACACTATTTCATATTATGCTTATGACTGATTATGAACAGATTTGAGAACCAGAAAGTAGTTACTGCACCCCTAATGATATGCATCAAATATAAAATAAAACTGATAAAAGCAAATAAGAAACTGCTCAAGCAACCTTCACCTACATTTAATCTCCTAGAAGCTAGAAATCTATATAACATACCACTTTTTCAAATCTTCTATGTACATAAATACATTAATATGACCATATGTAACATTTTTCCTCAAAATCAACTAGGATAGTAAGAAAATTATTTATGAAACCCTATTCATTTCTTCATACCAATATTCAAGACCAAAGTATCAATTTTATGTAATTCTAATGTACTCAGAAAAATATGCATCCAAAAATAAGTGATTAATCTCCAAGTTACATTCACTAGAAGTACTTAATGTACTTCATTTTAAAGATGACAGTAAGATTTGACTGGCCAGATAGCTCAGCAGATTAAAGCCTGTTTAGGCAGATGTAGAGGCTGAGATGACCAATAAGACTGGACATGGTCCTGCGCACCTGTAATCCCAGTGTTCAGAAGGCTGAAAAACAGGAAAGATCACTATGACTCCCATTTGTGTACTGAGACCCTATAGACCCTGTACTAAATACATTTTAAAAAAAGATGAGGGTAGGATATAGCTCAGTAGTACAACACCTGTCTGGCTAACACAAGGTTCTGAGTTTGATTCTCAATAGCAAAAACAATAAAGATGACAAAACAAAATAAACAATACTATAATAATATAAAATCTTCACGACAAATATAAATCATTACTCAGCACAGAGCACAAAGTAGACATTGCTATCAATGAATGTGTTCCACAAGGCCATTTTAATGTGAACAGTTAAGATTCACTGAAGAACATGAGTCTTACTTGTTCATTAACCTTCTTCTCTTTATTCAGTTCCTTTTCTATGTCCTCCAGTTCTCTGTCTTTCTGTTCCAATTGCTTTTCAAGTTGGCGAATTTCATCGCGTAAAAACCTAGTGTCCCTTCCTCCTGCAGACTGCTGAGCCATCTTAAAGTGAAAAACCAAAGCATAAATTAGTTCCATTATATTGCGAGGTTAAATGGAATCAACAAGCAAATAACTGTCTTGATTTAAAATTTTTATTATGCTTCAGCACCAAATGTTTAAAATTACACACTAAAAGACTACTTTAAAAAATAATCTAACATAAGTTTTAGTACACAGGCTTACAAGAACCACTGAGAGCTATAAACATCTTACTGCTGGGGCCAAGGAGATGGCTCAGTAGAATAAGTGTTTCTCTGGCAAGCGTGAGGGTCTGAGTTCAATCTAATCTCTCAGACTTCCTTAGAACCACTCAGGCAACCAATCTTGATGTCTCTACTTGTTCAGCTTTTTTCATCATCACTTTAGGCACTGCTCTATAATTCATCTCTATAGAAAATGCCTGGTGAAAGACTCAGAATCAACCCAACTTAACAAACCACTTATCACATAAAAATTCACTGCAAATGTTTGTTTGAAATTTTCCCAGGAACTGGGAATCAGCAGAAAAGAAGAAAAACCATCCAAGTTCAAAAAGAATCAGGACTGGAATTGCATCTGACTCCAGACCCACAATGCTCTCGTCCATTCTCTATCACATTTCAAATTTTACCTGAATCCTCAGAATTCAACCATACCTTCTACTGTTACTTTCATCAAATGATCTCATCTTCAAGCTTGAAACTTTGAAGCACTAGACCTAAACCATAAACCATTCTGTACATATCCACTTTTACTTCTGTCCTATTACAAAGGAAGAGATGCCTTCCTCCTTCCGAAGTCTAAGCCCTGTGGACCACATTCCTTTCTACCTTCTCAGGAATCTCTTGGATTTAGTTCCTTGACAATACATTCATATTTTAGCTTTTGGCTTTGTAAAAAGTACTTAACTATATCCTTCTATCGTTATTCCTCAATTATCCACCCCTCCTCTAGACTTACATCTGTCTAACTGTTAAGGGTTTTATCTTGTTTGCAATTATAATACTTAATCCTTAGTAGAATGCAAAGCACATGAAAAGTATGTAGTACACTGACCAAATAACTGAGCACACCACATCATTCTTGTGATCTTTCAATACAATAACAAAAAAAGTAATTCCAAATAAAATAAGAGACAAATTCAAAAGGACATACCTCCAGTTCATTTTCTAGTTTCATTACTTTCGTTTTGAGTTGATTTTCTATTTTTAAAAAAGCCAAATATTTAAATTGGTTAATCTACTTCCAAAGATTAAAATAAATCAATAAAACACCAAAATTAATTCTTTTGAGACTCTATCATGATTCTAATACTAAGATAATATAACATAAAGTGATCATTACATACCAGATTCATGAAATCAGAATTCCAGAAATGTCTTTCAAAATAAATTGAATACCACATTTTATAGACCAGGTTAAATATGATTTTCTATTGCTTTACAATGAATGGAATTTATCACAGGAAACTTTTTCAAGCCACTTACCAAATTTTGCTTGTTCTTCTCCTGCTTTCTCAACTTCTTCCAAAGCTAGCTCTACTTCCTGAGCTTTCATCTAAACATTACACAAAAAAGCCATATTTATACACCTTTACCCTTTTATATGAACACTACAAATAAAAATTCTTTTGTACTTCTAGGCCAATCTAATAGTGATGGTGTCGTAAGTAAACATTCAGTTATTACTTATAGAATGAATAAATAAATGATTTTCCTCCTAGGGGCTATACTTTTTAAGTTTGCAAATATCTGAAACACTTTCTTTTTCCCTCAAATCTTACATCCAGCACTACTACTTCCACTCTCTTTGTAATGTCTTTACTACATTACTTTCTCTTTCTATTCCAACTTCAATATTCTACTCCATAAACTTATGTTTCAACTTCTTCCTAATGTTTTGGTTAATCGGTTGCAATTCCCTTCCATTTGTCTTATGTAACACACCTAGTTTTGCCTTGCTACAGCATATTTTTGTATATATGAATAATGATTCAAAAACTTCTACTGGCTTCTCAGTTGTACAAAGCATAAGATACATCTTTAAGGCCCTTGGTGTGCTATCTAAAATTGTTTCAATACTGCTTTATATCTACAACCTGCTATAAAATTCTTGCACTTGTTTGTTCTAACGCAAAGAATAAGTCCTACCATTTATGATAACCACTGATCTAGAAAATCCTTTTAGCATCTTACCAGTGCCCTGCAACAAACTGAATACTGCTTTTCAATCTTTCTTGCTTATGAAAACTTCCTACTTGGATTACACTACCTCCCTACTCCTCTACCCTGGAATCTTTAACAGCAACCATAGTTAAGCATATCTATTGCACGTTTCCTACACATTTCTGTGAGGAATTTTATTAGAGTAAAAACTAGTTATGTTTTGCACACTACAATTCTGAATCCAAATGTGAAGTTACCTCTTGAGTGGTAATCTAGATATTATCAAGTACTTTCCCAGAAATTACCTTATATAAAAATGTATTTTCAAATTACCTCTAAGAATCCAACTTACTATTAAAGTCTACCACAAACAAACCTTCATTAATGATTGAGTAATCCTGAAAAGATGTATCACATTTTCTTGATTTTCATTTTTTAGGTCATTTACTTCCACCTAAGTAAACAAAAAAGCAAGTATTTTATAATCTTTAATCAAAATATAAAAACTACTCCAGTTGCAACTCAATGGCTCATATATATATATATATATATACATATACATATATACAGATATATATATGTGTATATATATATATATATACACACATAGATATACAAACACATACATTTGTATCTTATCAATCAAGTACCTTGGATAAGGAAATCAATAAATTCTCTGCCAGTTCTTCCTGACGAGGTAGGTCATCTGGGTCAACTTTGATTAGTTCCTTCAAGTTTATATTGGGTGGCATCTTGAATCTTTTTACTCTGCTCCACCTACTGTAACAGAATAGGTGGGTATCAGCATTCTGACGGTAAATATTACTGTTCACAGTATCCTTATACCTAAGATTACAGTGCTCTAGCTCCTTGAGCACAAACGAGGCTGATACGTGGACAAAATATCCTCGATCAAAATTTTAGCACAAAATTTTAGCACACAGCACAGACTACCACACTGTACAGCTACATAAAATAGGGTGCTTTGTTCGCTAAAATTTATGCAACTCAGAGCTAAACTTCTGCTAGGGCGGAACACGGGGCCATCCGGAGGACTGGAAACGACCCCTGAGTCTCGGGAACAGAACTGTCTTTGTTTTGGAAGTGTGCAAGTGAATGACAGAAATGGAAAGTGTTTTGCAGATAAAACCAGGGCTGCAGCAAGAACGCGGAGGATTGGGGCCCAGGACCAACAGGGGCGGGAAGGACGGCCTGCCGTTTCTAGGCCTCGGGCAGCTCAGGATGCAGCACCTGCGGGAGTATAAAGCGCGTTGCTCTCGCAGTCCACGTCCACCCACCTAGACTACGCCTGGCGACAGCGGCCGTCCCACCTCTACTGCAAACACCACGCTACGCCTGGCCGCCGTCCTGACCGCTGCCCACCGCTTTTCCACGCCGACTTTGCGTCCCGCCAAGTCGCGAGCAGGTACAAGCGGCAGCGGTGGCTGCTAGGCGACACCGTTCCCTACCCTGCCAAAGCCGAAATGAGGTCCCGGATGCCAGGAAAGACTACATTTCACGACAATGTGTCCTGCTTTACGTTTACAATCCCTTGCGGGGTTCTGGACGAAATTAAAGACTAAGTGAAGGCTTGCGGCCAGAGAGGACTCAAATTCCCAGAGTGCAATGCTGTCTCGCAGCTGTGCATGCTGGGAATTGAAGTCCTAAGGGGAGGCGGGAGGGCGTTCCCGGCGTGCAGTGCGGGAGCTTGCGACTCTGTAGGAGAAGCCAGGAAGGGATCGGGACCCGCGGGCAGCCGCGGCGGCGGAGGCGCTCCTGTGCTGGCGGCTCGAGCGGCTAGAACATGACCGTAGCTTCGGCGGTGTCACTCGCTGAGCCGCCCTCCAAGAGTTCGTCCTAAGCCGCCCGCCGAGGGTCCCTTCCCAGGTGAGGTCGCAGGAATGGCGGGGTGTGGGAGTGGCTCTGCCAGTCTGCAGCCTCGCGGACTGGAGAGCACGGCCAGGCTGGACCGTGGGAGGACCGCATCCCCTCCTGGACTCGGTCCGGGGCGGCGCGGAGCGCCCCGAGGAGCGGACGGGGTTTCTGGCTCCGTGGAAACCGCCTTGGCGTCCCGGCCGCGGATTGCGGGCGAGAGGAGGATCGGGAAGGACCGCGCCGCCCTGCCGCCCGCCTGCCCGCCCGCAGCGCGGAGAGGAGAGGAGGCTGAGGAAGCCGGAGGTGGGGCAGGGCCGTGCGGACTCCGCAGGCCCGCGGCTGTCACCTCCTGGGTCGGCGACGCTGTCCTCCGAGGCGAGAGGGCCTTCGCTCCCCTGCTTCGCGCAACTGTTCTCAACCATTGTTCACCACTGAGTAACTTTCCTAAGGTGCTGCGGGGTTAACATCTGACATTTCCGACTGTGGACCATGCCTCTTATCTTAGGTCTGATTTGTAGAATTCTATTTGACAGTAAATTTTTCTTTCAAAAATAGTTCTTTAAACTACGGTATTAGGTAAAAGAGCTCGGAAGAAACAAGTACTGACTTGTGAGATGAATTTGGAAGACTCTTAGGACCAATTATGGTGTTTATTCCTTTATTGAAAGATTCTGTATCCTAATGTTCATCATCTCGTTTATTCTTCACAGCAATCCCGTAAAATGGGTGCTGGCGCTGTCTTCCTTTTCTGTCTCAGGGAATTGACTGCGTGTGACAGCAGAACTTTTGGGCCGCAGGTCGGCTGTCCTTGCCTCCTCAGACACTGTGGGGACTAGTAGCAGTGGAGTACTTGCTCTGCAGTCTGTTTTATTAAAATTTTCCAATTCAAAATATATAACTTTATTCATGGTTTTGAGTTAAATATTTCTCATCGTCAGTGTTTTTAATTTAGAACTCAGCAGAGAATGGCAAAGATGAATTATTTCTTGAGCATGTATTATGTCATACAGTACTGTTTTACTGTTTTGTGTTTCATATGTTTATTTTCTTAACTAACATTTTGTTTCTTGTTTTTTCATTTATTTTCCATTTAATTTTATTTGTATTGAATATTTTTACCCTTACTTGCCTCACTTTCTTTGTATTTCTTAGCAATCCAAGATACTGGGTCTTGTACTGATCTAATGGTAAACTTAGTTGCATTTCTTAGAAATGAGAATAAATTCAGAGAAGTTAAATAGTTTTCTAATACTGCTGCAGTCCTGACTCAAAATAAGAATTGCTTAAATTTTATTTTTTAGTCCTAACAATATTATGGAGCCATACACTGTGCTGAACACGGGGGATATCCATGGATTTCGCTCTTTATCCTTTATAATTAGTGTCTGTGAATCAGGAAACTCGAGCTCTAGTTCATTAATTCATGATCTAATTTTGAGGAAAATAACTCGAACATTCCATTATTATTAGATTTTCTGCATCAGCCAATTTCCATTAAGAGATAAATTTGTGATGATTTTATAAATATTTTTATCATAAGATTCAGTTCCCTAGACTGGCCTTACTTATCTTTTTAGGAACAGTTTTACCTAACTAAAATCACTTCCTCAGATAGTGTTGCCTTTTATAATTACTTCTCTGTTTTCTGTACCAATTTATATTTGGTAGATGCAACTTCCTTTTCTCTGTCTTATCAAGAAGATAAATTGTAACCTAGTTTTCCAGTCTTTAAAACAAAGCATGACTGTAAGTAATTTAGTATCTACTGTAAATAGTAAAGATTTTCTTTAGCCTTGCTTTCAGGGAAAGAATGAGTGTGCATGTATTTGGAGGAATTGTATTTTATATATATGTGTAATGTGGTCTTCATTGATGAATGGTCTTCAGTTGTATTTGAATTTTGTGGACATTTTTGTTAGCAAATAATCAGTCATCCCAACCAACTTGGTCTCTATGCATCTGAGTGTATTTGTGTGCCTAGAAAAAAAAATAGGTATTTTTATCACTAACAACAGTGTCCTGTTTTGCGTTTATATTCTTAGCAATCCAGTGAAGTTATTATTGCTAATTGTAACCCCCTGTGCATGCTGTCTCTCCTTATGAACAGCATTTGGCTCTTCTCCCCTACCTTGCATATGCTTCTTGGGCAGAGTCCAAAATGACTCCACTGCTGCTTTTGTGACACGGAGTAGGACTGGCCCGCTCCTTCTCTTTCATTAATCCCTTGGTCAATCTTTACAAACTGTTACTCTGTCTATGTATATAACCTTTCCACATCACTTTTGGGTGTTTTACCACATTGCTTGATAATTTTATTTTATTTTTGGCTTTTAAATTCAAGCCTTTATTAGCTGAACACAGGGCTGCCAGTCAGTTCTCAGCAGAGAAGACTGATGGACCCCTAGCCCAGGAAGCAAGGAATTTATTTATTTATTTATAATTTTTTTTATAATTTGAATTTTTTTTTTTTTAAAAAGGCACATCACAAGCATGAACACTGTTACAGTTAGAGGCCCTCTTGGTTCTCCACAATGATAACTGAGCATGCTCACATGGGTTCCCATTGGTATATCTTAAGCAGCCATCTTTATTTTTTTAACTGGTTTTATTGAGAAACAAATAGCAATGAGACAGTATCAAAACTGATTAGTAGGGCAGTTTCAATAATTAGCACATTGCATATTGCTGTCTTATAGTCTTTATTCATAGTACAAAATGCAGACATGATATGCTATTTAAACACTATTAGTACAAATCTTCTCATTGAATTAAAACCAAGTAGCTGCATATCTATCCTAACTATTTTGTATATACAGACACAAAATGGTCCTTCATTTGTATCTCCTTTTTGTTTACTTTGGTCAGAAATGGGTATTCCATTGCCATTTAAATATTGTAGGTGCTTGAATTCAGAAAATAATCCAGTGTAGTCCAATAATACATGATAGTAGTGGGTTATCCATAGGACTGGCAGTGTTGGAAATTGTTGATTTGAGCCTTTTACAGCTCAGCATATTAATATGGCTTTACTTTTTATACCTCATTTTCATACTTTTCTGCTGGATAGGGAAGACCAAGATAAAGCAAGACCTATATAAGAAGAAATATAACTTTTGTATCTGACAAGGTCAGTCAGATCCCCTCAGGATTTACCTTGAAACACTGTATCGCAGTTTGTAGATGTTTGTCACTGCTTGATAATTGGAAAAAAAAAAAAAAGCATAAACTGATTACAAAGAGAAAAAAGCTTCTGCATTGGGTCTTTCTCTGTCGCTACCCTGGGGTCACCATTTCAAGAAGCCCAGAGTAGGGGCCAATGAGATAGCTCAGTGGTCTAAAGTGCCTGCTTAGGAAAGTGCAGGGTCCACACCTGGACCACATGCCACACCAGACCCTCCCCCAGGGCAGTCTGAGTGGGCCAGAGTCCAGGTGTGCTGGCTGGGAGTGGGTCCTCCTGTAATTCCAGTGCTGGGGAGGCTGAAAACAGGAGGATCACTGTGAGTAGGAACTGCATAGTGAGACCTTGTAACAACCAAATACGTTATAAAAACAAATAAAAAGCCCAAACTATCCTATTAAAAGTCGTGGCTATAAGTAGCGGAGATTGATTTTCAAAGCTAATACTTCCACTCTGTAAATGTCTAATGTAGCTACAAGATAATTTTAAGTACATAAGGGATGCCAAATACAACCAACAGAACATGTATCTGTATAAAAAAAAAAAAAAAGATGTTTGTACCAAAGAATTATCTTAAAGGATTATAAAGCTAGTAAGTCCAAATCAGTTTGCCAGACTGGAACTGTTCAGCAAGACCTGATGCTGAAGTCCTGAGGCAGAATTCCTTCTTTCAGGGAAACTTTAGTTTTGATCTTGATGTGAGTCAAATGATTGAATAAGGTCCATCCACATAACCGAGGATTTATGTTTAATTGAATACTACTACAGTATAGTGTAAGCAAGTCAACTTTTAAAACTGTCATAATGATCATCATGAATAGTAGACATATTCATGTGCTGTCTAGTCCATGAATATTTTCACCTCATTGATTAAATCAGCTTGGTTCTTCCAAAACTCTAATAGTTTACAAAGGAGGAAAATAAAGACCTGTTTAAAGATTCTTCAGAAGAGCTTAATATGCAAGTGTGCCGTTCTAAAGGCATGCTCAAGAACACAGTTGTAGAATTGTCCAGAGTTCTGCCCAAAAGTGCCACTTTGGGGCAGTAAAGAAAGATTAGAGAAAGAGGTGATGATTACCAAAAAACCTCACCAAAAGACAGCTGTATATCAATAGCTTCCAAAAAAAGAATAAATATCTTTTGAAAAAGGAAGATGATATAGAGACAAGGAAATTTCAGATGTTAACTCCTAGTATTTGAGTTTCATTTCCTAAAAGGACCCTCAAACCCCTGTGAGCATCTCATCTTTTAATGTAGAGATCAAGTAAGTACTTTTTTGGTCTTAGTTATTCCCTCTTTATTCAACTCTTAACACTTCACAGTAGTACTGAAAAACATGGGTTTTTTGTTTGTTTGTTTTGTTTTGTTTTGTTTTGTTTACAGTCCAGGGGATTGAACTCAGCATCCTGTGCTTGCCAGACAGGCGCTTATTCTACTGAACTATCTTATCTCCCCGACCCCTGAAAAACATTTTTTACAAAGATGTAAGGTGCTATTTCTCAATGAAGAAAGAGAATAGGCAGTATCCCTATCCCGTGACAAGCAGCTTCTCATTTTCACTGAGCCCAAAGTAAGGGCTGACAACAATCTTCAAAGTTAGAGTCAAATTCAAAGTTAGTTTTGATCATTAAAACTGTATGAAATTCTGTTACTGAATAAATTTTTTGTAAAATAAAATTTTTATTGCCTAGCTATTTTTAGAAGTCATGTGACCCTTCTAAATTTGTTTATTTATTTTAAATAAACTTTATTTATTTATTTTTGCGGAACCAGGGGTTGAATTCAGACTCTTGTGCTTGCCAAGGAAGCGCTTATTCCTCTGAGCCATCTCCCCAGCCCTCTAAATTTATTAAACCAATGTTTTGTAACCTGGATGCTTTAAGCCTGTTATGTGTATCTAGTTTAAGCCAAACTACCTCAATACAATCAATCATGCATCACAATTTTGGGACCATGTTCTGCGGATAAATCTTTAGGCTATTTTATTATTGAATGAACAAAGTATATATTTATGCAAACTGAAGTGGCTGTATCGCTAGACAGCATAATTTTGTGGTTTCCAGATCTTATATGTGCTTTGACATTGATTAAAATATTTAGTACATGACTATACTTCAGTAACTTATAGAGTAATTACTTTCTTCATTGCTGGGATAAGATACCTGACAATTACATCTTTTAGAGCAGGACAGATTTATTTCAGCTCACAGTTTGTAGAGGTTTCTATTTATATCAGGCCAGCTCTGAGGCAGGATGGCATGGCAGAGAGCCATGGCGGGGTGGGGATAGCTGTTCCTGGTGTCTTAGCAGCAGGAAAGAAGAGAGTAAAGAAAGGAACAGGAAGTATAAAAACAAAATTCTACTGTTGGTGAAAAAATGATTTCATTTCTATTCTTTTTTTTTTAATCCTTTGTTTGCAGTGTTGTAAAGTAGCATCTGTGCCCAATAGAAGTCCTATAAATATCTACAGACTCAGTTGTGTATTTTCTTTTTTTTTTAACTATTGTGAGGAATTGGACCAAGTTTATACCCTGGCCACATCCCCAGTAAGCCAGCTCCTCCAAGCAGATCCAACCTCGTATCAGCGAGTCAGCTGTAAAATCACCAATGTTATCAGTGGACTAGCGTGCTCATAACTGCCCACTCCATCATCCATTCACCTTCCAAATGTGAAGGCACCTAGAACTGTAACAACTCCCAAGTTCTCCTAAACTCCAGTGCTACTTATAAACTTGGCTAAATACTCATAATTTTCGTTTAAAAATCCTAAATTAGAAATGTATAGTCAATAATTTGTTATGTGTTATATATTATTATAGTTTTTAAATTATATTTATGAAACATATGTCCATCTCCAGTATTTTAGACTCCATAAATTTATTTATTTATTTTTATTTTTTTGACAGAACTGGAGATTGAACTCCAGCCCTTGTGCTTGCCAGAGAAGGGCTTATTCCACTGAGCCATCTCTCCGGCTCTTTAGACTCTATAAATATTGCAAATATTCAAAAACTCATATACATACACACACACACACACACACACACACACACACACTCACGGGTGCTTGTCTGTGTGTTTGCTATTCCTAAGCATAATTTAATTAAAGCCAAAGGTTCAATTTATTTCTTTTTCTTTCATAAATTTTAAAACTCCCTATTGTTAAAACATTTGGTCAGACAACCAGTTTGTCACCCAAAGTGAATTGATATCACTACATTGGGGACCTGAGGTTATTTTATGAAAAAGAGGTGCCTGCCCTGTCACACAATGTGATTTTTATCTGCTCAGTGATGGATGCCTGAGGGTTGGTGTTGTTTTAGTTTTCTAAATTGTAACTTATATGTAACTGTACTTTATATAAGTCTGTATATGTATAGACATGTGATTTGAGAATATATTATATTAATCGTTTATCAAAATGCATTTCAATATAGCAGGTAATTTTAGTGATCCTACCTTCTTGGGACCATCATACTTTTTTGACCCCCCCCCCCCCCACATGGAGTGGTTGGCAGACCTGCTCATGTGGCTGTCATTTTGGAGATTTCTTTTATTGCTGTCTTATGCTAGATTCTATTCCCTAATTTCACTGTCTTTCTCCTTTTTAGTTTATCATTTCACTGGAAACCCTCTTTTTTTTTTCTTTCATAAAAGGACATTCGAAACTAGACTTAAAATATTTTTATTTTACTTTTGTATTTGGGAAAAAATTGACATAAAACTGAGTTGGAATTCACTATTTCCCAAAAATTTCAAGCATTAGTCTTCTGGATGTTTTTCACATGTTATATAGTGTTGGTAAAATTAATAATAATAATAACAATTTGTTTTAATTCCATATTATTTTTAGAACCTGTTTCAATTGTAAAATTTTATAGCATCCTATCCCTAAAGAGAGCTAAGACTTGAAACATAAACTATCTAGGCAGACTTTTAGTTGATTCTAACCCCCTCCCTCCCCATTACTGGAGATTGAATCTAGATTCTTACTGATACTAAGGAAGTATTGTAATGCTGAGCACATCCCATCCTTTTTTATTTTGCTTGTATTTTTGTTTTGAGATTGGGTTCCATTTAGTTGCTAGTCTCAAATTTGAGATCCTCCTGCCTCAGGTTTCCTAGTGTCTCATTATAGGCATGCACCACTAGGTTCACCTATCTTTCTTTTTTTCTTTCTTTTTTTTGTTTAATGTATTAGGCACAGGGTCTTATTGTACAGCTCAAACTTGTAGTGATCCTACTGTTTTCAGGCTCAGCACTTGGGGTTACAGGTGTTTGCCCCCATGTCCATACTCCATCCCTGGCTCAACATGCCTTGAGGGGTGGGCAGTGCGGACTGGGGATCAAACCCTGGTCCCTGTGCTTGCCAAAGCAAGCACTTAGTCCACTGAGTTATGTCACCAGCCCTCACCTTTCATTTTTAATATATTGCTTGTAAAATGTATTAGATATTCTTTTACTTAAGTACTCCAGAGAAAGAAATCTTCAGGTTTCCGGATTGGTGTAGAAGGGGTGACTATTTAGCTGTGTCCCTTAAAAGAGAAATGGAAATTTCAACGAAATCATCTGCTCCTACCCCTATAGTCTAAAATCCTTGCAGCCAGTTTTTGAGATCGCTTCTAGCAGGACTACTAGGAGTGCAAATAATCAGTCAATCGGCTTTTCCCTCTCAGATTAAGATGCTCTCTCTTGGATACTTTTGAGTCCCTTACTAATCCTTTAATTTTTTCCGTCTTCCCAAATTGACTGTATTCTCTTCTACAGTTGTCTTTATCATTAAGCATTTATGCCCCCTTCCTTATCTAAAATACTTTCACTGTCTTAGTGTGAGGCTGCACAAGAACTGAAGCAAATACTTTCACTCTGTCCACTCTGAGCAGGCACTATCAGTGCATTCCCTCCACTATGGTATTAGTAAGAATGTGTGTATCTGCACCTTTCTGTGATGATAATGGGTGCTGGATTCAAGATGAGCCCTTACATGATTTTTCTTTTAGTTGAGAACTGATCTCTGAAGGATGTAGTTGCCTTCACTTCTGTATTTTTCAATGGGGGTTAATAATTTTTAAATGTCTAAAATGTTCTGTGGTCTTCTAATTGCTTATAAAGATACTTTTTCTTATGTATGTTCTTATATGTGTCCTTATGTAAATTTTACCTTTAATTTTTTTAAATATACATGTACACTCTACATAGGTAGAACGTTTTACTGATAAATGGAATTTTTATTTTATTTCATATTCCTTCCTCTTTGATCTAGTCATAACTGCTTGAGTATATCTCATAGATCAGGTCTTCTGACTGCTAAAACATATTAGTTTGTTGCTGCTGTATTAATTATGACATGCAGATTAATATAGCTTATATATATATATATAATTTGTTTTCCAAAATGAAATTCTTCTAAACTGTCCTGCAGCATATCATGCTAGTTGTTTCAAACTGTATATTCAAGAACTGTATAAGGGTACATTTGAAGAACAATTAATTGAGACAGTTCATTCTGCCTTGGGAATATTAAGAAATTATTAATGCTTCTTAGAAGTGGAGGAATTTAGGCAGAGTTTTTTATGAAAGTGTTAACACACATCCTTTATTTTAATTACCAAATCTTTACTTACTAGAGAAAAGTGTTTTATTTCATTTTCCCTTTTCCCCCACTTTTCATCCATAGGTACTTATAGAAAAGATGGCTGATATTAACCTCAAAGAAGTAACCTTAATAATAGGTGTGGTTACTGCCTGCTACTGGAACAGCCTATTCTGTGGTTTTGTTTTTGATGATGTTTCGGCAATACTGGATAATAAAGACCTTCATCCATCTACACCTTTAAAAACTTTATTTCAGAATGATTTTTGGGGTACCCCTATGTCTGAGGTAAGTACTTGTTATATGAAATAGTTGTGATAAATTGAAAGGGAAGTTAAATATGTAAGTATGTTTAAAGCAGTGTTTCCTTTCCTTGGCTGGTATGTTGGCTTTTTAAAAAAATAAAGTTCATTTAAAAAAATTAAATGAAATTTAAGTCTGTTTCATGGTAATTTTTTTCTGTCTTGTGAGTCACAAGAAAGGACTGATGTATTTAACCATTTGAAAATACAACTTTTTGTTAGACATTAGGGTAAAAATATTAAGTATTTATATTGTGAGTTTTTCTGTAGGGGGAAACTAAGTAGTTTATTAAAAACTTAAAGGCAGGGCCAGGGAGATGGCTCAGGGGAATAAGCACTTTCCTGGCAAGCCCTAGGGCCTGAGTTCAATCCCCAGTTCCGCCAAAAAAAAAAAAAAAGCAACTTAAGGGCATTTCTCTTAGATAGCTTTTATTTTGGTAACAATGTTGAACAAAACCCAAAAGTTTTGTTCTTTTTTTCTGAGGATATCTTTCTCTATTGAAACTTTATTTTGAAGGTCATTGTTAAACTATGTATAAGTGAAACCTTGTGAGCTTAGAATCATATGTATTTGAAGGTTAGTTCTGTCATATATTAGCTTTTAAATATGGTGAGAATAAAGATTTGAGGTGACAAGTCATTTTTGTGTTGTATGAACAGGCAGATTTGAAGTTATTACTGAAACATAACATGGGATACATTAGTGCTTTATTTCTCAGTCATGGTTTGTTACCTCTTTCTTCATTCCTCAGATTTGGAAGCTTCTCAAGGGTAGGGATAAGATCTTTCATTCTTCTAGCACATAACAATTTTCTTATTAAATGGCCTTATTTTCATACAACCTTCCTGATCTTACTCTTTAGAGAACAAAATATTTTAATAATGAGAAACATGGCCCTATTGCCCTATATCATATACCCCCTTTCCTTTGTTCTCCAAAGACCTATAAGAAGACATGTGTATTCCCCCAACCTGTGCTAGGATCTGTTGTGATTTCAGTTTTTTCACATTAAGATTTTGATCTAAAAGTTTAGCAGCCCAGATTAAAGATTGTCCTACATACAAGGTAGCATATCGTGGTGTCAGCACTCTGTTTTGTGATATTTTTCTTCTCAACTTTGTAGAATGAAAATTTTATTTCATTCAAAGTAAACAAAAAAAGGCATCATTAATAAGTTTATGGAATGATCAAACTAGAGGATAGCAAGAAGGCAAGTGTGAGATTAGGAAAAAAAGTATGTGCTTCTACATAATTCTATGAGAGGCAAGATCTGCACTAATGGTGGTTGGACAGGATATTATGTT
>PVKA01002576.1:86211-123098 GCA_004027165.1 Ctenomys sociabilis
CTTTGATATAATTCAGCTATAAAAAAACCTGTAAATATAATTTCATGTATGCACCTTGTACAGTACCAAAACGTTATGAAAACAGTTTGCAATGTATTAATTCATCGACTCTGTATGGTTAAGGTGTCTTGAAACTGTCTGATTGACATTTGTATTTTAATAAAATAAAAATAAATGGAAAAAAAAAACAAAAAACATTTACTTGTCAGGAAGTTTTGTAGTAAGCCTAAAATTAACACAGAGATCTAATGGTTGATTAGATCAAGTAATCAAGTAATTATATCCTGAAATCCTCTGTGTGTGTTTGTGTGTGTGTTCATGTATTTATGTTTCTTACATGGATTTTGGTCAGTGTGCATTCAATAGGGACATTTTGGCCTTACATATTCTATTAAACCATATAAATATTGCCATATTAGGGAACTTTGTATAGCTGTGGGCGTCTTAGTGTCTATATTATATCTTTCATAATTCCATTCTGGAGACATGATATACACTGTCAGTTAATACTTCAGCAGATTACGAGCCTGGCTGCAGAGTAGAATCTGCCCAAGACATTTTAGAAAATCATTATTAAGGTTCTATGCTAACCTGCTACATTAGCTCATTCCTCAGAGTGCGACGTGAACATCCATGTTTTATGTCTTGTTTTGGAGGTTATCATTTTGGGGGAAATTATATGGGGAGTAAAGTTGTTGGTTTTTTTTTTTTTTTTTTTTTCTGTGCCCAGTGCGGAGGTTACTGGAGATTGAAATAGAAATTTCTTTCTATTTTTTGTGACCTTGTACTTGCCAGGCAGGCACTTAGCCCACTGAGCTATCTCCACAGCACAGTAGTTTGTTTTTTAAGTCCTCCAGCTGATTCCCTTAGATAGCCATGGCTATGCCTATAAAGAACTTTGTACTAAGGAATATTCTGCAAAAGTATGTTTGCCATCCTTATATCGAGGTGCATGAAACTGTTGTTAATCATGTTTATGATTGTTTCCAGTGTCAGCTAATATCATGAATAATGGAGTTTTTTTAAATAGCCTATATATGAAATGATCTGAATTGTTATCTTCATAATAGACCTGTTTTACTATAATTTTACAGAGCAAACTTGATATAACCAGCTCATAATTGTCACTGGAGTCTTAGAGTCCTAATGAATTCTGAAAATAATCTATCTTTTTAGTTGGTCATTACCTTTGACATATATACATGTAGTAGAACTAAATAAACAATTGAGTACACTATAATTTAAGATGTATTTCTTATTTCTTTCTATCACCTGAAAAAACATGTCCCAGTAGAGTTAACAGTAACAATTCAGGGAATCAGGAGGTCTCTACCATGTGTCTTCTAGTACAAAATATGGCAGCTTTGTAGAGTGCCTTAAAAATATTTTAGTGTTCCGGAGATGAAATTTGAAGTATGTGCTAGAATTGGCTAAATAGGAAGGATTATTTTAAATAAATGATACATCATGTGTGTAATCAGAAAAAAAGATATTGAAATCTTCCATTTTTCAAATGAGAAATATTTTATCCTTTTGTTTCCTGATATTCCCTCATAAGGAAGACCAGGCTGAGATCTGTGTGCCAGAGAATAACACCAGAATATGATTAGAGGTAGAAGAACAAAGAATTTGAGTGTATGACCACAAATAAACTCAATAGAGTGATATCTTATTAAACTATGAATTTTATTTTTAAATCTAGTTTGACTTTGCTTTTGAGTAAGAAGTATGTGTTAATGTGACTTCAATGTTAGAAATAGTACTTCACGTGAAACTTGGTTTGTTAAAAGAAAATGCTACAACCAAAAGCTTCTATTTTCATATCTTCAATAAGCTGTTACACCTGTATTCCTCTTTGGTATTTGGAGATTTTTATTTTAATATATACATGTTTATACATATGGATAAAGCAAAACAACTAGGGGGTATCTTTGAATCATTACTATTTGAACTGATCTGATAAGCATTCTATTCTTGATTTCCTTGTGAAGCTTTAACTAGCAGTTATATAAACTTTATCATTGATAATAGAAGGCTGGCTTTGGATAGATCCTAATTCAATCAGTGCATTCATTGTTCTGCGTTTTTTTTGAAATCTGAATATTTAAGAAGAACATCAAATGTCCTTCCTCTGATGAATTATCCAACCATCACATATCAGAGACAAATCCTCCTGTTTTTGTAATAAGAAAACAAAACATCATAAGCCCATAGATTGAAATGCTGTTTTACATTTCTTTTATTTTGGGAGCATTTCACTATTATTACTTAGAGCCAAATGCAGATATTTTCATAGTAAAAACAGTAATTAGCTTTTGTACCCTGAAGAACCAAGTTAGTTTCATAATCATTGCTTTTTCTTCCTTATAGGAAAGAAGCCACAAGTCCTACCGACCTTTAACAGTATTGACATTTCGCTTGAATTATATGTTTAGTGAATTAAAACCAATGTCGTATCATCTCCTAAATATGATTTTTCATGCTATGGTTAGTGTGCTATTTCTTAAAGTCTGCAAACTTTTCCTGGACAACAAGAGTGGTGTGATTGCTGCTCTGCTTTTTGCAGTGCATCCAATACATACAGAAGCAGTAAGTAAAACACTAATGTTTTAAATCTTTATCATTTGAGAAAGCCTACAGTGACTGGTACATATTTTTTTAGAAATCCATGATTTTATTCCAAATACTTAAAAACTCTCTACTTTTTAGTGTCTTAAGTCCCTCATGCAGTTTCAGTACTATATTTTTAACTGTTTTTTGAAACAATCTTTTTAAACTAGTTTTAAACCTTCAAGAGCATAAAATACGTATAAACTCTTCACTTTCATAATATAAAATATAAATAACTGAGTTCTTTGGTGATGGTTTGGTATTTTGGTATTGAAGATTGATCATAGGGCCTTCTGTGTGATAGACAAACACTGAACTTCTAAACTGTATCACTACTTGTATTTCATAAACCTTATTTTGAGTCAGAACTTACTAAGTTGTGTATATTAGCCTTGAACTCATCTCCCAAAAACCACGATTAAAAATGTGTACCACCCTGCCCAGCTTGCTAATTATTTTCCATCCATGCAGGTTTTAAGTATTTGTGAGATTGTCAGTGTTTATGTTTCAAAGGATAAATAATAAGGCAGATGTAACTGAAGATAAAATATTTGGAGTCATATTGAACAAATAATGATACTCTGTTACATGTTTTTAAATTGTCTATTGCCACATGATTTAAAATTGTGAGCTATCTGCTAATTTCAGTGTCTTATCAACCACTTCCTACAAGGCACACCTCAACTATAATTTTATTTATCTTAGTAACCTTGAAACTCCATACTGCCTCTTAGCAGAGCTAAGAATATTTTATCCCATTGCTTTGTTGCAAACTCCTTCATAAACAAAAACATGTTTTTGTGTTTTGGAGGAGTTGTTTTGGGCCAGGTGATAATCTAACTGAAGAATTTTTCCAAACATTTCCAGAAATAGTAGGTTGTTCTGCATTCTTCATTAAGTTCAGAATACTTTAGAGGAATAGGTTTGGGAGTTTTTTATTTGAATTTTTTAAATTAAAGAGACTATTTAAAGTTTATTGTCTTTTTTAGTTTTCAGATTAATTATAAGATATAATTTACTGACCTTATGATACTCTTGTATTTTGAAAATGCTCATTTTAAGAAAACTTAAGATCCCTAAGCTTTTTTTCTTGTTTATAAGAATTCTTCTAAGAATAGTACTATAAATATGGATGATATTGCCTGAATCTAGGTGAAGAATATGCAGTCTCTGTGCTATTTTTGCAACTTCCTATGCATCTATAATTATTTCAGAATAAGTTAAAACAATAGTTAGAACTGTTAAAAGCAAGTCCTTGATAAATTCCCAGTTGTAGAAGATACAGAAGATACATAAAATCACCACTTGAGGGCACTCAATGATTATTAAAGAAACGTGCTCTTGAAATGTTACAAAGTTTAAGATTAAGGCATTGTTTACTATAATACCTAATTTTGAAATATTCTTCATTAATATGACCCTCTCTTTACCTTCCTAGGTCACAGGTGTTGTAGGAAGAGCAGAACTTTTGTCATCTATCTTTTTTCTAGCTGCATTTTTGTCATATACAAAGTCAAAAGGACCAGATAATTCCATAGGTAAATTTTAAAATTTTTTTTCTGTAAGTATGTATAAAAACATAATTAAATAAGATTTGTTCATTTCAAATGGTTCTTACAAGATAATTGTGTGCCACATTTAGAGTTTAACTTCATGTAGTTCTATCTGCTGCTATTTGAAGGAAAACAATGTGGGAATTATGCTTCATTGTTTTTTGATGCATAATAGCTAGAAGGCTATGATATTGCTTAGGTAATATTAAAAAAATTGACAAACTTTTATTGTGCATTGATTATGTCTCAGCCTTTTCTCAGCCCCTACCATGTGACTTACTCTGGAATGTGTTTTTTATTCATTAATTCAAGCTGGACTTTTGTTATGGTTTGTGTCTAGTTGTGCCCCAAAGTCTCCTGCAGTCATGGGGTGGCTTTTGGAGTTCATGATTATTGTGGGTGTGGGTGCTGCACCTGCTCTTGGTAGGTAGTTTGCGTTACAACATGAAGGAAGAGAGGCTACCTAGATGCCTGAACTGCTGTCACTCCTTTTGGTCTCTGCTCTTTGCCTCTGCCATGAATGGATGCTCTCTACCCTTTGCCATTCTGCCTTGGAGCCAGCCAAGTATGGACTGAATCCAGTAACTATGAGCTTCCTTCCCTAATTTTAAGTATCAGGTATTAGTCCCAGCAACGAGACAACAGTAACTGAGGCAATATTGTTAGGGAAACAAGTTTCTGCAATAAAAATAAGTTTCTGTTGTGTTTAATTTTTTTAAGGAGTATATAAAGTAGTAAAAAAAGCAAACAAAACATTAGAAACAATACATAATTTCACTGAAGACAATGATAGGAATTTGAAAATAGTTATGTTGCATAATGTCTTCAGCTAGTTTAAATTATAAGATATAAGAATGCAAAATTGGTTTAAAACAAAGTAATAAGAAATTAAAAATGAGAAAAAAGTTTAGGCATTAACTGCTCCTTTCAGTAGACCAGAAGAAATCAGCAGTACAGTTATCCAAGCCATCCTATATACAATACATAAATATATGCTTTTCCTTCCGTTTTTCTTTTGCCCTTTTCATCCCAGTTTTCCTTCTCTTTGAACAGATTCCTTCCCTTTTTAGTATCTATTGAACCCTTCTGATTTTGTTTACTTTTTAAAAATTTTTAGAGTGTAGATACAGTGGACATGAAAACAGAATTATATAGTAGTTTTAACCTTTATTTTTCTAATCTCTGGACATGAAAACAGAATTATATAGTAGTTTTAACCTTTATTTTTCTAATCTCAAAGTTTAGCTTCATTTTTGTTGAGAGAATTTTGTCACTACAGTCCCAAAGTACTGATGATATAAAGACTAATTTCATTTGCTTAGAAGTTAAGGATCACTAAATAAGTGACTTAGCTAGGCTTGGAAGCATATACTTGTAATACCATAACTAGGAGGCTGAAGCAGGAGGATCATAAGGAGTTTGAGATGAGCCTGATCATGTAGCAAGAGCCTATTTCAGAAAACAAGAACAAAGAAATATGTAAGTGATTTAATCTACTCATTTATTTATTTATTTGATACAGGGTCTCGCTACACAGCTGGGACTCATAGTGATCTTCCTAGGTCAGCCTCCCCAGCACTGGGATTACAGCTGTGTGCCACTGTGCCTGATTTTGATGGCCAATCAAAACGGCCAATCCACGGTATACCTGAGATTGCAGGATTGGAATGGCATGTGGTATCGGAGATTGAACTCCATTTCTTGGGCTTGCCAGACAGGTGCTTAAGTCTGCTCAGCTATCACCCTGGCCCTTTTTCTTGGATTTTTCATAGGAATAAATTTGTCATTTGTTGCTGTGCATAGAGTAAGATCTTAAACAGCTTGAGTGACAGCATAGCAATTGTTAAAGCATGCACTTAAGAGTCCACTTTGAAATTCCCTTTCCACCATTTATTTTCTAGCTCTGTATTCTACACTTGAAAAATTACTCAAATATCCCTGTGCTTTTGTTTCTTTATCTATAAAATATGGATAAGAAAACCTTTTATCTGTGCAGTTCATCATGAATTAAAAGTAGTTCAGTAACTAAATGGACCTGCAAACCAATATTCTCTTGAAATACTTGGCAGAGTATGGAAGATAAAGTTAAAAAACACTATGGTCTACAGACCATGGTCGGGCTTGTTCTTATTTCTAGCCATATTTTCACATTGCTTTGTTCTTTTTATTCTTCATAATTTTAGTGTCATATTTTTCCATCTTTGGTGTAACACTGATTTAGTTGCATATTATTATGTTTGCTTTTTTTCTTTTTTGATTGGTTTACCTTTAAGTTACTTTGGCTTGTGAGTGTAAGTTTCATGTTTTTTGTAGGGATCTGTTGGTCTCACTGCGAACAGTTCTACCAGGGAGACATGGCAGGAGGAATGAGAAAGATAGACAAGAAGGCAAAAACTGGGCTAGGTGGTTGGTAGTCTGCCTGATGGGCAAGACTCAAGCACCAGTACAATGAAACCTACATATATTTGTACAGTTTGCAGAGTTAGTAACATGTGACACAAGGCTGCCTAGTGACTAGTAGTTGGCATTAACCAGTCAGGATGCTTATCTCAGGACTGAGGTAGCTTTAGGCACTGAGGCCTAGTCCCACCTACACACCTGTGACTCATTTTCCAGCTTCCACAGATCCCTAAGGTTTTCAAGTTATCACTCCACTCTATTTCTACTGTGATTCTAAAGAAATGCCAACAATTAAAACACAAGGTAGAAAGCTCCTAATTCCCAGGGATCATGGTTGATGTGTTGCTTGCATTTCCTTTAAACATCTTTAGTTTCCTAAGGAGTATTAACATAAAGAGCAATTAGCCATTCCCTTCTTTTACATGTATCATGTATGGAAGATACTAATTAAGGTTTATTGGTAAGTTTACACTTCTTTTTAAAATATAAAAGTGTTATTGGTCACTCATTTAAAATTTCTGTTGCTTTTTATTTTGTCCCCCTTTAAATTTAATTTAGTTGATAAAAATCACAAAAAATCATATGATACATTGATATCTGTACATTATGTAATCATTTTAAAATCTCTTAAGTATTCATCACTTTGTATTGAAAATATTCAAAATCCTTCTAGCTTTTTGGCACATATAGTACACAAAGTGTATATACCCTTCTGTGTAATATAGCGTACTAGAACCTCTTAACTCTTAATAACTGCATCTTGGAACCACTGAGCAAGCTTTCCCCATCATAATTTCCCTCATCTCCCCAGCTTTACCATACTCCTCTCCATTTTTATAAAATCAGTTTTTTTATATTTCACCTGTGAATAAGATTAGGCAGTAGTTGCTTTTCTTTGCCTTTTTTCATTTGCCCTAATAATCTCCAATTCCATCCATGTTGTCTTTTTATGTGTAAATAATCCATGCATTTTACATTTTTCTTTATTCATTCATTACTGCTAGGTAGTTTGGTTGTGTCCATTTTTTAGCTATTGAACATAGTATTGTAGCAAACATGGGAGAGCAGATGTCCCTTGCACATCCTTTGGACAGACTGCCAGTGGATCATATATGATAGTTAAGTTTTTTAGTAACCTTCATGCTGTTTTCCTTTTCACTATTCTAATTTATATTCTCAATCAGAAGTATACAAAATTTCTTTTTCTTCACAAACTCAGCAGCTTTATTATTTCTTTGTTTGTAATAGCAGTTATTCTGACTGAAGTGAGATTCTCTCATTGTGATTTTGATTTGTAAAGTTCAGAGTTTAGACAAGTTATGTCTTTTTTTACCCATTTTTTAATCAGGTTACTTGGTTATTTGCATTTTAGTTTTGGGAGTTCCTTATATATTCAGGATGTTAATCTCCGTATACATGTATAATTTGCACATTTGTTCTTTCACTCTGTAGATTTTCTCTTTGCTTCCTTTTCTATATAAACCTTCTATCTGTGTATATTTCTATTTCTTGTACTTACAGAATCTTATTCCAAAAATCCTTGCCCATTCTAGTGCTGTCAAGCATTTGTTTAGATTGATCATTAGTCTTCAGTCCATGTGAGTTTTATATTGGCTAATAGAGGTATAGTTGTATTTTTGTACTCATTGTAAACCAGTTTTTCAAATTCCATTTATTGAATTCTGTCCTTTCTCCAGTGTGTGTTCTTAGCATCTTTGGTGGAATCATTTGACTATATTTAGAAGTAAACTATGGTCTCCATTTTCTTCCTTGGCGTGTATTCTTTTTACACCAGTAGTGTTCTGTTTGGATAGCTAGTGTTTTCAATTCAGTATTATGAAAACTATCTCTCCCTCTCAATCCTCTGCAGGGGCTTATTTTCAGGGAAGGGGCTAGCAGGCCATACAAGTTCACCATTTGATCAAAACTTTTGTGTGCCTTTCACCTGCAAAAATGCATAAGTGGAAGTACATAATTGAAATTTTTCTTTAGTTTGTTTCATCTTATAAACCTTCATTAGAGTACTTAACTTTTTCTCTCAATTTTTATCTCTATTTCCTAGAATGGTTCCTAGTTTGTAATAAGTAGTCAGTGTAACAACTTGTTGAAGAAATGAGAAAATGAATGAATTTCATTTATTTTAAATTCTGATTGAAAAGATGCTAATACCTCCTTGGACCTCTCTGTGATCTTAACTCTGCTGATACTTTTTTTTACTTTTGAAATCATAGTTTTCATTATGATCTTTATTATGTGTGTTATATGTGACACATTTTCCTTTTTAATTATTTAGTCACTTAAATTCTAGATCATTCATTTACCATCTCATTTATGTGAGTATAATACAGTCTCAGAGCCTTTCTTCTTGCTTTGACATTTGAATTTCTGCTTAAATATTGTATACGACATTATCAGTAGCATCACTCATCTTTCCTGGTCCTTTTATCTGACTATTCTTTTTTCCTCTATACCGCTTCTGTGTTGTCAGTATATCAAAATTGATTTGTCATGTCTCCCCATACACCCTTGAAATGTAGTGGATACTTAAAGTACCATTTACTTACTTAGTAAGTGTACATGTTTTGCACAAAATCATGTAAGGTAGCTTTTGCCACAGGATTCTGTTCATAAATTCAAAGAAGTATATTTATGTGTTAAATCAGTAACTAATGTTTGAAAAACAAACTGACTGGTTTTAATAAGACTTTTGCAATTATTAGTGCTGTTAGTTGGTGAAATTAAATGTTATACAAGGTTACTATCTTCCTTTGAGAAGTACATAGTCATGAAATCACTTGAGTTTATTAGTAGAATAACATATGATTAAGGTTGTTCCTTAATCATATGTGACTAAACAAACTCCCAAACTTTATTCATATTAAAAAATGGGTATAATTACAAATGCCCTATTACTACTCCCAAGTCAATTTTTTAGTTTAATAAAATTATGAATGCTAAATTTTAGATGAATTGTATACATTTGGGACAATGGGCGGTACTAAGCAATGCTCTGTTCCCCTAGCCCTTGTTTAGCTATTTGTTGAGCGAAGTTTCTTACACTGGGTTTGAGACCAGTTTTTCCCAATAATTTTTAGTATGTGTATATACTGTCATTGTTCTGTGCAATTCATTTGTCAAGTTTATTTGTATTCCTACTCCTTTATATATCTGTTAGGACAAGTTTTCCTATGACTTGTATATCCTACAAGACCCAGCTTTAGGTTCAAACTGTTTTGTGAAGAACTGTCTAATGATTTCTTTCCTGTATTAATTTCTTACTGAGTTTGCATTGTTGTTCAGTGCTTAATGCTATATTGATATTGCTGGTTTTATTCTAATTAGAATATGATATTTTATTTTTTAAGAAAAGACTGTTACACATAGAATTCTCAGTAGTTTGGTTTAATTTGGCTGTCTTTCCTTTCAGTTATTTTAGTCTGTAAAGTACTTTTATTCTGTTGTGAAGTACTTTAAAGTAGAAAACAGTTTAAAAATGGACCAGTTTCTGTATTAAGTAAAAATTGTTAGGTTCTTAATGAATAAAAACTAAAGTTATATTATTATGCTACCAGTTTTTAAACTAAAAAAAGAGCAGTCATATTTTCCAATAGGAAAAGTGAAGTTCAAAATGTTAGAATACACAAAACAAGTAGTAGTATAGATAGATTTGCATTCATGGTTTGTTATTTAATCAAATGATGACTAATAAACATTTACTTAAAGTTGGTGAACTAAGTTTTCTAATTAAATGTAGCTTATGAGTATCCAGTTACATATTTTAAAAGAATAATAGTGATTTAAATGGTCACCTGTTTCATTTTAGCTTTTATATCCCATTTCTGTCAGAATGATTCCTCACTTTCTACATAATTTTGTTTCAAGTTTTTAATAAATTACAGCTATAATATATTGTTATGTGATAATTCCAGCCACTTGTCTTTATGAATTGTCTATATGAATTGATATATCACCCAGGCCTATGCATTCCTCCAGATTCACCATTCTGCTTTTGTTTTAAAAGTTAAGGACCAGCCAAATAGCTCAGTAGATCAAAGCTTCTGTAAGCAGACACAAGGGCCCAGGGTTTGATACCCAGGCCTGCTGTGCGGGCCCCACCCCTGGGACATGCGGAGATGGCAGTTCAGACTGAGCGTGGTATCCTGTGCTTATAATCCCAGCTCTTGGGAGGCTGTGAGCAGGCAGATCACTATGAGTCCAATCTAGTAGTGAGAGCCTGCACACCTCATAGATCCTTCCCTAAAATATAAAAAAAAAAAAAATTTAAAAGTTAATATTCAGTTAAATAACTTTTTATTTCCCACAATTACATACCTCAGCCTCAGCCTAGGAAGTACCTGTACCACTGTGGCATGTGTCACTGTAAAACTTTTGTATTTTGCTTTGAAAATGTAAAGCAAAAAATTACAGAATATAAATACATTGTGAAATATGGGGTGCTGGTCAATGGGAAATAACTCAAATGTTGAAACACAAGTAAAGTTTGACACTGGCTTTTATAATATAAAGTTGTTTTATATAGTTGAATTTTTTTCTCTATTTTTAAATTGTAGTGTGGACTCCAATTATATTGACAGTGTTTTTAGTGGCTGTTGCAACACTATGTAAAGAACAAGGCATAACAGTTGTGGGAATATGTTGTGTATATGAAGTATTTATTGCCCAAGGGGTAAGGAAAAACATAAATTTTCTTGTTGCTATCTTTTGTCCTAGTAGAAACAGATTTTATTAGCTGTATATTCTGTATGTGTGAATTTATTTACCAATAATGGTACCAAGATTTTGCAAAAAGCAAGCTTTAACCACTGACAATGACTTATTTAA
Source organism: Ctenomys sociabilis (assembly GCA_004027165.1). NCBI lineage: Eukaryota > Metazoa > Chordata > Mammalia > Rodentia > Ctenomyidae > Ctenomys > Ctenomys sociabilis. The sequence continues at coordinate 97,617 of PVKA01002576.1, forward strand.
TATTTTATGAAACATTCAATTTTATATGGACTTTTTTAAGTTCAGCAATGAAATTGTCAAGCAGTTTGGAGAATTACACACTAAAACTGTTAATAGTATAATTCATTATTGGATAAGATTATCGAGCTTTTTATTCATTAACATTTCCAACTAGGGGCCAGGGAGATTGCCTAGTGGAATAAGCACTTCCCTGAGTTCAATCCCTGGTTCCAAAAAAAAAATTACCACAAGTTGTTCTACATTGATTTTCCAATTATGTTCTATTGAAATCTAGTCTTCATTTAGAAATTGCTGCATTGTTGAAAATAGTATATTATGATTTGTTATTTAAAGTTTTTTTTTTTCTTTTTAGTATACTTTTCCATTATTGTGTACTACTGCTGGACAGTTTCTCCGTGGAAAGAGTAGTATTCCATTTTCTCTGCTGCAGACACTGATAAAACTCATTGTCTTGATGTTCAGTACGTTATTACTTGTGGTAATTAGAGTCCAGGTTATTCAGTCCCAGCTTCCCGTATTTACAAGGTATGATTTCTGGTTCTCTTGTGTTTTACTTCTAAGTAATCATAAATATTTCACACGGTCTTTGATTTACATTGAGTATTTCAACAGCTTTTCTTGACATAACAATCAACATATTTAACACACTATATAATATTTCAAATATGCAAACTGATTAGTTATGGCATCCTTGAAACCACCTCAACAAAAATAAACACTCCCAGATTGGTTAAGCGTTAAAGTTAGTAGTAATGTTGTCCTTTCTGTCCTTAGTGGTCTTTGTCTTTATCAGTTTTTCAGATATGAATGTCAAAATCTTTCTAAAATTATAGATCAGTCCAATTTACTTTACAGATCTATTAGTGTCTTTTTCTCATGTCTTTTTGAAGCTGTTATTAAGTGCATGAATGTTTATGGTTGACATGTTGTTTTTCTTTTTTCTTTTTTTTTTTTTTTTTTTGGTACCAGGGACCAAATTCAGGGCCTTGTGCTTGCCAGGCAGGCACTTATGACACTAAGGTATTTCCCCACCCCTGACATGTCATCTTAATGAGTTGATCCCTTTATTACCATTAAATAATGTTTTTTACCAATAGTATTAATCCTTACTTAGAATTTAATATTTTAATATGATTATTGATATATTTGATATGAATATAACTTCTTATAAATTATTTTACCAAGTTTTTTTATATGAAACATTTATCTTAGAGATGTATGCTAATAACATTATATATCTCTGTCTTTATGTTTGAAGATTTCAGTAGTTGCAGATAGATAGGTCTTCTTTTTTTGTTTGGTCAGATAATCTGACTTTTAAATAGGATGTCTTATCCATTTATATTTAATATTAAATAACATTGGTGAATATTCCCAAAAGCATCCATGCTACACATACAGTGAATCTTAAGTGACTTTTGTTGTGACTAATTAGAAGGTCATAACTTAATGAAAGCATTTCTGCATAGTCATGATATTATATTAGGTATGTTTGAATTATTCTGATAGAAAGAGATGACCTTTAAACAGCTCTTTATGAATACCAATTCTTTCAACTAGACATTGCATACATTTCAGAAAGTTTGAATTTTGATGAAATTAGGATGTACCCATAAAATCTTTCTTCTTTGGTTTAACAGGATTACACATATATTTCTTTTATCACTACTATTTTATTCATGTACATACTCTGACATTATATAATGCATTGTGTTTAAAAAGTATTTTCTTTTGTGGTGTGGTGCTGCATACCTGTAATACCAGCAGTTGGAAGGCTGAGGCAGGAGGGTTTTTGTGAATTCAAAGCCAGTCTGGAATATGTGTTGAGTTCAAGACTAGCCCAAACTACATAGTAAGACCCTTTGTGCAAAAAAAAAAAGTTTTCTTTTAAATAACTTTATTTTTATTCTTTATACAGGTTTGATAACCCAGCTGCTGTAAGCCCAACTCCTACAAGGCAGCTGACATTTAACTACCTCCTTCCTGTGAATGCTTGGCTACTGTTAAATCCTTCAGAGCTCTGCTGTGATTGGACAATGGGAACAATACCATTGATAGAGTCATTTCTCGATATTCGAAATCTTGCCACTTTTGCTTTCTTTTGCTTTCTGGGGGTTTTGGGAATATTCAGTCTCCGATACCCTGGTGATTCTTCCAAGACTGTATTAATGGTAAGAAACTTTCCTAACCTTTCAAACAAGGTTACATTCTGTTGATTAAGAGGCTACTTTTAATTCATCAAAACCATCCCAGAAGCAGAACCTTTCTTTGTTCAGCATCTTCCAGATCTATGATTTATTTATTTTCCTGATCTATTTATTTTAGATTCTCCTAAAATTATATCAGGATATGATTTGAAGGTATAAATTGATGTATACATGTAGCATGTCTTTTCTTAAATTAATCTAGGTCATGCAATCTAAAATAACTGGTTATATTGTATACTTGTTTTCCTTTCATGGAGAGAAGTCCCATATGAAATGTGGAGTTGAGAAAGTACACATAGCTCTTAATTCTTATTAGCAAGGCTTTCATTACTTTCTAAGTAGGTCTCTTGTTTAGAGAAGGTTGATTATTTTAAAAAATCTTATTGTGCTTTTGAATCATCTTTCTTTGTAATTTTTATATTTGACCCTCACTTCTTGCAAAAGTTGTTTATTCTCAACAGTATTAAATTCAACATTTTCTCCAACAAATACTATATGTTATCAAGTATATTTGTTACAAAATATATCTTTTTTTGGATAGTCACTAGATTCCTGTGTTCATTCAGAAGAAATTTATAATGGTAGCCTACATATTAGACTGTGTTTAACACAAAAGATGAGATAATAAAAAGAAACACCACGCCCATTTCCAGGTGGCTTGAATTATAGAGGAATTTGTAGCCAATGCCTATGATACAGAGAAAATTTAAAGAATACAGCATAGAGTTTGGGGAAAAGGTGATATTTGCTATTATCTTTGGATATGTTGAGTTTGAGGTTTCTTTGGAACATACAGCACTTCCTGTCTGCAATTCTGGAGTGATGCCTGAGCTGCACATAAACATCTTATTCATTATGATAAAGGTAACAGTTGAAACCAAGATATAGATAGCAATGGCATATGGAGAAGTTATGAAAGCAACTTTTCTCAAACAGGATATTGTTTCTCTGAAATGCCATGTAGGACCATTTTAATTAGAGGACAGATTTAATTCAGACTTATGGATGTCCATCAGCATTTAATCTTAATTCTCCTCTCAAAAATAATTAAAGTTGATGAATAGTGAAAGAGAAGCCCATGACTTTATCCTAAAAAATGTCCCACATTTAGATTTTTGAATAGAGAAGAATGAACCTAAATAGAAGACATTATCAAATAAACACAAAAGTAAGAAAATGTTACAGGAAAGACAGAGTGGTTAGCACTTTGATGCTGTTCAGTAAAAAAATAAAATCTAGTTGAAAAGTGCTATTTGGCTTCAGTTACTTAAATGTTAAAAACTGTTGATTGGCTGATATTGAGAAACCTTTTTACTTGAGTATTCAGCTGTCTTTTTGAAGCAAATAATGTGCTAAACAGATTGCAAAAAAAATAGGAAGTTGAAATACTGAGTTTAAGACTACTAGTTATCATGGCTATAAAGGTGTTTAAGATTTTAAGAACTTTTTTTAATACATGAGGGACATAATGAGTGAGGAATAGGTTAAAGATAAAAGAGACTTTTTAAGGTTAGAAAACCAAGAGAGTGTTTAAATTTAGGTACAAAAGACTGGGTGTGGTGGTGTGCGCCTGTAATCCCAACTCTTGGGAGGATGTAAACAGGTGGAACACTGAGTTCAATATAGTAGTGAGACCCTGAACACCTGTAGACCCTTTCCTAAAATACAAAAAGAAGAGGAAGAAAGAAAATCGGATTCAGGGGCCGGGGAGATAGCTCAGTAGAATAAGTGCTTTCCTGGCAAGTGCAAGGGCCTGAGTTCATTCCCTAGTTCTGCCAAAAGAAATAAATAACAAAAATTTAGATACAAAGAATGAGTTGATTAGAAAATGGTTGAATAAATGAGAGAAGGTACAATTGATACTGAAGTTTGAAAAATAGGGAAATACTACACACAGGTTTAACCTTAGGTAGGAGAAAACTCTTATATAATAAGACCCAAAGACTGAATGTGGATGTTGGTAGGTTTAGTAGCAAGGAATTGAAGTTCTTATTTCATGGCTTTAGCTATCTCTTAAGTAAATGATCACCTCCTAGAAGTGTAAGAGCATGCAAGATTGAAAACTACTTAAAAGAGTAGAATCAAACCTATCGCAAAACTAGCTATCTTGAACAATCTTAAGAATTGATCAGAAGTTTATGATCATCAGTTTCTGAAAATACTTATCTACCATATCTTTGGGGCTTTCTGATAGTACATTGCTAGTCAAATATGCTCAGTAAAATGGATAGACGGTAGTATACAACCAGAGCTAAAGGAAAGAATGGAAAAAAAGACAAGGAACAATTAAATTTTGGCAAATACAATAATGATGTATATAATGCATACTTTATTTTTAAAAATTCATGTCAAAGAAATGAATGTTGAGGCTAATTCTACTTTAAGAGTATTCTAAAACACTGACTTTTTTTTTTTTTTTTTTTTTTGGTGTTAGAGGCTGGATCCAGGGCCTTCGCACTGAACTACATCTTCACCACTTTTTGTTTTTTATTTGGAAGCAAGGTCTTGCTAAATAGAACTTGAACTTGCAATCTTGTTACCTCAGTTTCCAAGACTTCTGGGATATCAGAGAACCATGGTGCCTGGTTAAAACATGCTGGGTTTTTTTTTAATACTGGTGTTTTTGAGGTTCTTTTAGGGAATATATAACATAAAGGAATATCTTCTGAAGATAGATACTGTATTATACATTTATTAAATAAGATGTCACATATATCTCAACAGCATAATTAAGTAATTGCATTCTGAAGGTGTAGTTTGGTACATAGGAAGCATCAGATTATTCTCATTTTCTGTACTAACACTTGTTAAAGATAGTTTAAATTGTTAAAAAGGTATAAAAAGTTAATCATAATTAACTAGATTGGCATACATTAATAAATAACGTGACTTCTAAGATAGTTGAACATTAGAGTCATTTCTTACCTCAGAACGTTTATATTAAGTCCCTGAGAAATTGTTTCTCTTCTTTGGTATAGCTTATACATTAGCCTGTAATAAATCTTTAAGTGAATTTTAACACTTAATTTCTTCAAGTGAAACTGCTTTAGGGCATCCACAAATTAATAGGGAGTGATTTTTGTCCGGCATCTCTATGAGATAAAATCATGTAGACTTTAGTGTTTTTTTATTTTTTTAAAATACTGAAATTTCAGTTATAATTTGATGTGATAAATTTTATGGTACTACTTTCCCTTAGATTCAGTATTACCTCATTGCAAATCATGCAAGGGTGAACACTCATGGAAGAAAATATTCCAAGTATGTATCTCTATGTGTCTATTCCACTATTATAAGGAAGACATCCTTTGCATTAAAACTTTCAGACTTCTGCAGCTGGGTGATTCATTTATTCAGTTAGGCATTATAAAACAAATTCAGCTCAGAAAGTATCCACTGGTACAGATGTTCATTGATACAGATGTGTTCATGATGGCTAAACTTAAATCCTTTCATAGGTGTTTCATGTGTTAATTTTTTTTCATTTTCCAATCACTTGTCATCCCATTTTACACAGGCAAGATATCTGAGATTTTGTGATACTAATTTTATGAATTTTAGAAATTTCTTTATAAAAACAATGGATTTAAAGGGAGCAGTATTATTTTTCTTTGTATAGTAAATTTTCCTGACTTGTCTCAATGACACTTACTTTATGCTTCAGTTTATAGTATTAGTGATTTCTTACAGTAGTAACATTATAAAAATTTACATGTTTATCTTTGTTGTCAACCCATATAGGTTTTTCTGCTAGAAACCCTATTAGTGTCTTTATGAATTTATTTTTGCCATATGTACAAAAGTTAGTGTATAAACATTTCTTAATTTTAAAAAAGTTTGTTCATCTTATACAACTGAAAATGTGTATTTAGCTAACATCTTCCAAAACTTGCCTATTAACCTGATAAACACTATTACAGTCTATTTCTGTGAAACCAACTTTTTAAATGAAATCATGTGGTGTTTAAGTTTCTGTTTTTTTCCTTGTTTATGTTTTTAGTTTTGACACAGGTTCTCACTCTATATTCCAAACAGACTTGAACTCACTGATTAACCCATGTTGACCTTGCAGGGATCCTCCTTCCTCAGCCTCCAACATACTGGAATTACACTGGTTTTCTATGATTTCCTTGTTTCACATACTAATGGCCTCATTCATCCGTATTACAGATGACCTCTTCTTTTTTTTTTTGACTCACAGACTTTATTTACATTTTTCTACAGCATCATTTCCTTATGAAATAAACTAGTACAGCTTAGTCAAACCAAATGAAATCATAATGATCTGAACTGTCTGTCAACTATTAGCCAAAGTTATAGATGACCTCTTCTTAAACCTGAATGATACTCCATTACACATATGTATCCTACTTTCTTTATCTGCTCATCTTTTTGATGACACATACACTGATTCCCTCTCTTGGCTATTGTGACAAAGGCTACAGTAAATATGAGGGTACAAATATCTCTTTAACACATTGAATTTGTTTCCTTTGGGTATCTACCAATTAGTGGAATTACTAGATAATATGACAGCTCTTCTTTTTGAGGAAACTTCATACTGTTTTCCATGATGGTCACACTAAGTTACATTCCCACCACCAGTTTCCTTTCCTCACACAAGGACAGGGTTTCCTTTCCTCACACATTTGCAACACATATTTTCCTTTGTCTTCTTGGTAATTCCCACTCTAATTTTAGTAAGGTGGAATTTCATTGGGGTTTTAATTTGTATTTCTTTGATACGATTTATGCCTTTTAGCCATTTGTGTGTCTTTAGAGCAAAATTTAGTGAGATCTTTTGTCCATATTTTAATTATTGTTTGAGTATACTGTTCTAGTTACATTTTAAATATTTTTTTTAATTTGGAGAAATCTTATTCAGTGTTTTAAATATGTTAATTTATTACCTTTAGTTTTTATGTCTCACTACAAAACATTCCTCAAAGAAAAGCAACAAGAGATAACTAAGCTATACAGAGTTAAAACACTAAAAGGTTCAGATTTTCAGAAATTACTTTGAAACATACAAAATAATCTTGTTTTCAAAGACAGTCCACAAATATCCTTCAATTTTAAGTTGTAGAATTCAAGATTTCCATCTCATCTTGCTTACACAAGTCTTGGAGTTTTTTAACCCATGCCTAAGTAACCATCTTTATGTTTACATTAGTGTCTTTGTACTGTTTAAAATGGTCCTCAGGTGCATTTATCCAAATTAAATGATGAAGTTTTGGATTTGCTTGTTGAGAATCCACACATTTTTTAACTTAATAAGCTATCTCCTTTTTCTTTCTAGGCACTTTGTTTAATAGCATTACCATTTATTCCTGCATCGAACCTTTTTTTTCCTGTTGGATTTGTTGTTGCTGAGCGAGTACTATATGTTCCTAGCATGGGATTCTGTATTTTGGTAGCCCATGGATGGCAGAAAATTTCAAAGAAAAGGTGAATTAAAATGTTAGTTTATTTAATTCTTACTTATGTAGAATTGTGGTACACAAAAGTATTTTCAGTCTGCATTTAAATTTTGTAAGTCATATTTTACTACTTTTGTTTTCTCCTCTTCATAGTCTCCTCATTGGTCTAGAATTCAAACTAGGAAAGTTCCACAAGCCTACACAATCTCTATTTTTCCCTCTATTTATATAATTTTATTTTACAGCCTGAGACAGAACAAACTTTGAGTCAGACCCAAATGAAAATAAGGATATTCTTGAGAATAAATCACAAGTGACCATTTCCCCATTCACGTGCAGTGAACTAAGATAGTCATCCTACTTAAGTGAGTCATACTGCCTTCTTGATATATGTAAAATGCATGTAGTATGCAGTTTATGATTTCTTACTCTCATTGTCTTTGTCATTATCTTGGTGTTGATACTCTTAATGGTTCAAAAACAGTATGCTTAAAATACGTCATTTTAATAATTCGTATCCCATTTACACATACATTGTTTCCAAAATTGTTAAGTCAAGCAAGTTGGTATGGTTAAGTAATGGTAGTGCAGTAACAAGAAATTTAGTTTTGCACCTTGAAAAAGAAATGGTCACTGTTTTCACTTTCTCATTTCCAGTCACCCTCAACCCACAGAATTCTGATCTTATATTACTTTATCAGCAAATTGCTAGTAGCTATATCCAATTAAAGCTTTTGGTTGTCATTATTGTTTGACTTGTTTTTATAAAGTTTCTCTCCTGAGTCTCTCCTACATCTGCATTTCGGTTCAAATTGTTCTTGGTGTGTACTTTATCTTTGAATATTTCTATTTTTCTGTTTTATGACAAAACTACTTTTATCATATATGCTTCATAGGTAATCATATCTGTAATTTTTACTATCTATACAAATCTTTTCTCTTTGCTTCTCATATGTCCCACTATAATTACTACCACTTTGAGTGCATATACTGTGCCAAATGTAATGTGTGTGTGTGGGTGTTTGTGTGTGTGTGTGTGTGTGTGTGGGTGTGTGTGTAGATGAAAGATAATGTATCTTTAGATCTTGACAATCCTCAACTCTATTTTGCAGATAAGAAAATTGAAGATTACACAGGTGACCTGAATTACACAAGGTCACACAGCTAGTAAGCAGGAGAAATCCTTGGTTCAAATTTGTATCCTACCATTTCCAATGACCTGTTTTATTTCTGATCCCATACTCTCTTATTTTGGTTAAGTGGATCAGTATATAAGAAATTAAACCATGTTACAGAATCAGCACAAACTGATGTTGATATTCTTAATGGTTCAAGAGGAGAGTAATTGTAGATATCATAAAAATTACTGAAGTAGAATCATCTTATATAAATGAGAAGTTGAGGCTCAGATAATTAGCCTAAAAGTTGTGTGAGTAATTTGTATCAATTTTATAATTAATTTTGCTATGCTTTTTAATAGTGCAGACTTTAAATGATAAAATTTATTAAGCATGTCATAATGGTCTGTGATGTAGTTTCATAAGCAAACTTTTTAAACATAGCCAGAGATAAGCCATATAAACACCAGATAATAATATCCAAGTTGCAAATAAGAATGTAGAAGACTGTAAATATAAAAATTAACAGTTAAAAATCGATGTTATCAATTTTTGTCTTTTAATCTAATTAAAGCTTTTGTAGTAGAGGCAAATAATAGAATATACTGTCAGACGATATGTCCAGAGGTTCTGTATTTGCAGATTCAATTAAGATTGATCAAATACATTTTTTTCTAAAAAACCGTATGTGTATTGAACGTACAGGCTTTTTGCCATTGTTTACTAAATATATAACAACTGTGTGCATGGCGTTTACATTATTTCATGTATTGAAAGTAATCTAAACATTTAAATATATAAGATATGTATCCATTTATATAAGGGACTTGACCATCCTGAGATTTGGAATTCTGTAGAAGGGAGACTCTGTACTCTATCCCCCACAGATTACACATAATGGCTGTGTAATATAATTGAATACTGAATGGGATGATCTTATTCATAATATTTTAATTTTGTTGATATTGATTCCCTCTAAAGGTGGATGATCATTAGAATGAATTACAATAATACATAGTACAGGAATCTTCACCACATTTCTTACCTTTAAAAATAAAACTCTTTTGGTGATACAGACTTTTTCTTTCTTCATTTCTTAAACAGTGTATTTAAGAAGGTATCTTGGGCCTGTCTCTCAGTGGTGATACTTACTCATGCTTTAAAAACACTCCACAGAAATTGGGATTGGGAGTCTGAATATACATTATTTATGTCAGCCTTGAAGGTAAGGTATTTTCAGAATGACAAAAATGTGAGTTGTCATTGACTTATTTTGTAGCCATTTCTAAGCTGATTTTAATTCACATTTTTAGTATGAAGTGTTTTGCCATAAGATTAATTAATTTAAGTTGTTCTCTGTATATTGTACCCCATAATCATGTTCTCTAGCATTTAACTGTTTCCTAAGTGTACTGAATAATTCCTTAAATATCGTTGTTAGGGTACATATAATGTTCTGTAATGGTTTTATAACTCAATTAAATACACAACAAAAAATGGCTTTGAAAGATAAGTATGGGCAATGACCAGTGGTTACTATGCTATGTATGGTAAGGTTAGAACTGGTAGGGTTGAATGATGTAGTATTTCTATAGTGGGAACAATACATATCTTAAATGTGTTCTTCAAGAGACCTTTTTATTTCCTGTAAGGATAATTTTTTTAAATTTTTCCCTACCACCGCCCTTCTGCAAATCTCTACATTCTTATTCTTTTTGGTTTTTTTTTTCCCATTGCCTGTCTTAGTGAATTGCTGTGTCATTCCAATAATCCTTGTTCCTTCTTGATTTGACATCTACTTGAAATCAGATAACTTTGCTATTCTATGACACAGTAGCTCCATTTTGTCTTCAGCTCTGCAGACAAGCAAAATCTTAATCATTCTTACAGTTTCTATTTGTGGAAATCAGGGGAACCTTATAATTTATAGGAATTTTGATTTTCCACACTTCCAAGGCAGTGCTTAAAACCTGCAGTCTCAGTTAACTATAGCTACCTTTTTGAGTGCATATGCTCTTCCTGCAAAAATACCATGCCAATTAGTTAACTCTGAAAGTATACAGCTGACTCAGAACTTTAAGATTTCCACTATCGCATAGAGTAGTTGAGCAGCTTTAAAAATATTTGTCAAGAATAAAAGGTTGTTAGTGCATCGTTGAAACAGTCTCATATTCTAATACTGTCCTCATTAAAATACTATAAATGCTATAGCAGCAGTTTTCAAACAATACTGTGCTTTGATAAATAAAATTTTAATACAGTTTAATATGTAAAATGGATGAAATCACACTGCTACTTTAGCATATTAATGAATTAGAGGAAGAGTAAATTTGATAAAATGGCCTTCGTTTGGATTCTTGCTCATATCCCAGGACATACTCCTAAAATAATTCATTCTTGACCATATGCTAAACAAATATTTGTGGAAGCCTGACTCTTTAATTTGTAACATTTCTATTTTTATTTGCATTTAAGGTAAATAAAAATAATGCCAAATTATGGAATAATGTTGGGCATGCTTTGGAAAATGAAAAGAACTTTGAGAGAGCTTTGAAATACTTCTTACAGGCCACTCACGTTCAGCCAGGTAAGTACTATTAGTGAATTAATGAATAGTTTATTTTCTTTGAAAAAAATAAATTTTATTTGGAGAAATTACTTATGTCAGACATTTTATAAAATGTTTTAGTTGCTGGATGACATTCATGCACTTGTGCAAAAGTGATATAAGAGTAAGTTTAAGAGAGTAGGGGAGGGCTGGCCAAATAGCTCAGCAGATAAAGTGCCTGCAAGCAGGCCCAGGGGCCAGGGGTTTGATCCCTGGGCCTTCCATGCCAGCCCCACCCCTGGGGCACACTGAGACAGCAGTTGAGTCTGGACATGGTGGCATGCACCTGTAATCCCAGCTCTCGGGAAGCTATAAACAGGCAGGTCACTATGAATTCGATCTAGTACCAAGACCCTGAACAGCCTATAGACCCTTCCCTAAGATACAGAAAATAAATAAATAAAAGGTAAATAAATAGAAAAGTAGGGGAGGAATAACTAGAAAAAATTAGTAAAGATGATTGTTAAAGTGTATCAGTAAGACAGTCATATTGCTCATTATGGAATCAAGGGAAGATGATGGTATAGTAATAAGGGTTTTTTTGTTGTTGTTGCTTTCTGTTTTCAGGTAGGAGACAGAAAATATATTTGGGGGCTAATTCAGTGAATCTAGGAAAAGTAATACAAGATGGGTGGACAAATAATTAGTGTCTCTGAACAGAGTGGGGAGATCTATGAACAGGGTGGGAATTTTACTCAAATGTGGATGATGGTTAAACTGGGCACAATGTGGACATGGATAGAGACAGGTAAGTAGATTACATAGAGGAAGCTTGTATTCTTCTTACTTTTGCTTTCTCAGTGAAATAGCTAAATTGTTGGAGAGTAAGGAGAAAAGTTAGTTGAGAAGATGTGAAACAGTCTTCTAAAGTAGTGTTCTACTAACTTTTAATGCCCATAAATCACCTAGTGATTTGTTAAAATATATATTCTGGTGTAGAGCCTAAATTTTCTGCATTTTTAGTACACTCCCAGATGTTAGTCTGCATGTCACACTTAGGAAGGTAAAGATCTAGGAAATCTGTAGACCAGGATAATATGATATAATTGCCAGATAACTAAAGTATTACTAATACTTTAAAATTAAATCAGTTGATATGGTTGTGGTTTTTTTGATTTAGCTTTTTTGCTGTGGTTGTAGTGTAGACATAGAAAAATTCTAAGCTGATTCAGGAGGGATGTGAGAGATGTTAAGTAACTGAGAAAAAGTGACAAGATTAGTGAATTATTTATGTGAAGACTGCTTGATGTCTGTGGAGGATATAGGTAGAGCAGCAGTGGTTTTCAGTAAGCAGTGCTATTGGTGTTTCAAGTATGCAGTACTGTATCACACGATATATTCAAAATGTAGCTTCCACCTGCCAAATGCCATTATTATTTATTTCCCATTCTGTGTGACAGTCAGAACTCACTCCTACACATGAATAATCTCAAGGGAGTGCAAAACAGTAGATATGCACCATTTTTTTCTAGTAGTGTAACTATGTCCATTGACCCAGAAGGCAAAAGAGAGGTGAAAGTCTTTGTAAGGACCATCATAGGCGTAGTATTAAGTTAATCTGTTTAGACTTTAGAATCACTAAGAATTTTGACAGCTGTGATGTTGAACAGAGCAGTAGGTAAACAGGATCTATGACCCAACTTTTGGATAAGAATAAAAATTACCTGAGAGTGGCTGCAGAGATCAAGGAGGGCACCTCCTCTTCCTCTAGGCCTGAGAGTTAGTTACAGAGGATAAGAAGGGAACTGAGGTACAATTTAACCTTGTCTCTTGAAACAAAAGCAAGTTTCAATTAGAAGTAGACAGAAAATAATGGGTAGTCTGTCTTCCTGATTGTATTTTCCATAACCTTCATCTAGGTTAATTTTTCTCAGAATACAGGGTATAGTCCTATCCCTTTCTCTTTGCCTAATACATTCCTTCCTATGATATTTATAATTTTCTATTTAGTACTGTATTTAAATGTTAATTTATTTAAACGAGGTCACTGTGGGTAACATAAAACATCTGATTTATTTTTTATCTCTGCATCATCTTGTAAGAACCTATACATAGTCACTAAATGTAATAGTTTTGATTCATTAGTTTTTAGTCTTTTTAGGTTCATCTTGGATTTTTAGAGAAATTGTTCTGTTTAATATTAGATACATGGGGGTTGTAAAATGCTGTTCAGGCCCCTTTGCCCATGTCTGTGTTACTTGTGAATTTAATAGTAATATCTATCTCACTCACTGCATTTTTGTAGACTGAATTAAATGTATATGTGGATGATGAATATGGTCAATATACAGGCAGATATTAAAAAAAAATTTAAATGTATGTGTCAGTATATGTATGCCTATTTTATCTAGTCAGTATATGTCATGGATGTTATAGGTGGACAATCAGTTTTAAAGACTTTTCCTGTCATTGTCAGTTGTCATTTATTACTATTTGACATAGTTGCTAAACTTACTTCCTTCAGTATGACTTATCTATCACACATTTAGAATTACTGTATATAATAAATCAGAATGGAAAGTTAGAAGTAATTATGAATAAAGACTTAGATACATTAAATGTAACATTAAGAGGTTTGGGACTGGCCAAATCAGACCAAAGCACCTACTTAGGCAGGCACATGGACTGGGGTTCAATCCCTGGTGTGTGCTGCAAGTCCTGCCCCTGGGCATGCTGAGATGGTGAATGAGACTGGGCATGGTGGCTTGTGCCTTTAATCCCAGTGCTAGGGAGGCTGAAAACAGGAGGATCATTATGAGTTGGATCTCTGTAGTGAGACCTGTACTAAATAATAAAAACAAAATAATAAAAGAGGTTTGTGGGCTTATTCCTTGGAGAGTGGTTTGCTGTGCCAGTAGGTAAATTTAGCAAATGAAAAGCTATGTCATTTTACTATGTTACTGTCTGCTGGAAGAAGGGACAGAGTGATCATGATGATGCCAAAAAGTAACACATGATGTGGTGAAGAAATTTGGCCTGAAGTTGATACAATTCAGTCTCACCATTTTTTTCTCTATAAATTTTGAAAAAATAACAATTTCTAATTTGTACAGATCAAATTAAGTACTGGCTGTAGAAGATTTAGGCCAGTTTCTTGCTTATAGTATATATTCGATAAATATAAGCTGTTAAATATAATACCAATATTTTCAGTGAAGTTGGAGAAGGAGGATGCAAGTAAAAATATAAGATGGAGGCAATATTAGTTCTTCATTACTGTTACAAATTCTTGAAATAATCACCATAAGAAAGGAAAGGTTTATTTGGGCTCACAGTTTTTAAAATCCCAGTCCATAGTTCTCTTACTGCTTTTGGGCCTGTCGTAAGGCAGGAATCATGATGGGAGCACATGGCAGAGGAGGCTGCTCACTTCAGGGCAAGTGGGAATTAGAGACAGGAGGGGCCAGGCCCTCAGTATCCCCTGAGAAGCGCGCTGTCATGACCCACTTCCTTCTGCTAGGCCTCACTCCCAAAGGTTCCTCCACATTCCACTAGGGCCATAGATGTGCAACCAAACCTTTAACACATGGCCTTTGGGCCAGATCTAAGCTATAGCCAAGAAGCTTGAAAAGAGAATGAATAGCAAAGGGTCCCATACGTGTATTCATTGAGCATAAATTTAAGAATATACCATGTGTCAGGAACTGTTTGGGGATCCACTGGCAAATGACACAATTTTTTTCTCTCAATGACACTCCTGTCCCACACACTGTTATGGTAGAAACATTTAAAGTTTATTCCTTTCTCTGACTAAAATCTTTGATGATTTTAGTCAGTAAACTGGCAGTACCTAACAGCAAAAGAATATTTTATACCTAAGCATGTGAGTCATACACTCAGTGGAAGACAGAGCAAAATGGCCAAATCTTAAGAGTTTAGCAAAGGAAGAGCTTTATGGAGTGAGTGAAGCTTCAGGTAAGGAGTTGCACAGTGAGCGAGGAGCTGTATTCTTACGTAGAAGTTTGCAAGGTAAGAGTCAGCTGAGGTATTCTTGTTTCTGTGCCAGGTATCAGACCTCTATTTGTTCTTTCTGTGAAAAGATCATAGATATCAGAGAGAAAAGCCTCTACCTCTGCTATCTGCTGAAAAGGACAGCATTTTAGAGCTATCCCTGTGCCTGTAGAAGTCTTCAGTTTCTTTATTATTTTTGTTATGGAGTAGGAATGGTAGTATTTGGTACCAGGGGTCAAACTTAGGATCTGTGCTTGCCAGGCAGGTACTTGTGCCACTGAGATAACTCTCTGGCCCTTCTTCAGTTTCTTTCGGTTATCAACTGTAGTAATTCAAAATATGCTGAAGAAATGTGTTTGTGGTTAGATATTTAGTCTCCCATAGTATAGACAGGCAACAGAAGAAAACAAAAACCCATACATAGACATGGCCACCTAATTTGCACATCATATTTATTTTACCAGTTTTAGGACAACAGCTGTAGCACCAGGAGTCCCACGAAACCAGCCCTGGCCACTAATTCTTCAATACTGGTCAAGGAGATGAGCAGTGGTGAAGGATAGGAGTGGCTTCAGTTAATCATGGTTAAGCAGGAAAGAACAGATAAAGAGAGTCAAGATCTGTCCTTTAAGAGCTGACAGATCCTTTGGGGTTATATATAAAAACAAAGGCGAGGGCTAACAGTTTATGTACCTGTGGAGTTTGCCTAGTTGGCAGAATAGGAAATCCTGGTCAAGTTATGGTCTGTGGATCAATGTCAGGACTGGTTCTTCCAATTCTGGGAAAGGCATTGTGGCTTGAGGGGGCAGTTCAGTTGCCCTCACAAGATGATAGCTCTTATTTGGGATTGAGGTGAGGGAGCCTCGGTTCCATCACAAGATAAATATTCCTGATCTCATTTCATGGCAAAAATAAAAAATAGAGGTTTTAGGAGAGAGGAGTAAAATACTCAACTAGGGTTATGGAAAGTGAGTTAATTAAAGAAATAAACGACCATAGTTGCAGAGTACATTTGACATTTGAGATCTTCATTTACATTAATTCATAAATCCTACTGCTCTAGTGCACTTAATAACAGACTTGTTTTAAATTTTTTACCTCTTTAGTTGCACATGTCATTAATTTTTTTCAGCTCGTCACCTTTTCTTACCTTTCAAAATTCAGACTGACCTTAAAAGTAATACCATACTGTTTCCCTCTTTGAAATCTTATGTTTGGAAGTTACAAAAATTTGCTTAGAAATTGCATGACATTTTATTACATATTTTGAGCAATGCACTTGATGCTGAAGGAATTCTGATTGCTGTCTTTGTTCTTTGAGAAATTGAAGATAATTTATTCTAATGTCTAAAGTCTCCACTGATAACAGTATCTCCTTGCCATAATTCTAAAACCTGATTCCAATGAGTAGTAATTTGGCTCATCCTTTAGGTAGAGCCAACCCATAACAATCTCTTTTCTCTGCTTATGTGAGGTTGATTGATTGCAGTGACATTTTAAATACACAGCTGACATAATTATATTTGTATTTTTTATTTGTCCTTAACTTAAATTCTTACTGTGTAAAATTTTTAACTTCTATATATCCTTAGTTCTTTCTAAGTAAGTTTACCCTTTTTAACAATTATTACAGATTTAACTGATACCCAAAAAAAAAAAAAAAAACAAGTTCAGTAAAGAAGAAGATTACCTACTCTCTTTTTATATGAGCTTGGTAATGTAATTGTTTTTTCATCTGTGTCTCTACATCAGACTTGCCTGTGAAACTTCTTAACAGCATATTTTTTGCAAATATTATTTTTGAAGTTTGTGTGTTGATAGAGCTTGGTGATATTAAAAGTGTCTGAATTTTTAAAACTGCACAGATACTCTGGTTTATAACCATCCTACACTTTTCTTTTTCTCTTTTTCTTGATGCCCTCCTAACTCCATAAAATTTAGCCATACATCTAAAAAGAAAAAAAGTTCAACTCTCTTATCCCTAACATTGTGCCCCAATTCTCTAACCAAAATTATACCACATCTGCCAGTTTTTATGCAGTGCACAGTTGGTAGCTTGAAAGAAACATAATGTAGCAAGACCTTAGGACTGTTGCTCTCCTCCTAGGGGAATGCCCAAGATATATATGCTTGGCCCCTATGTGCCCTGGGAGTTGCAGGCAGAGAACTACTGTTCCACAATTGCAAAATCATCGGTGTGACAGGCAAGTAGCAATCATAATTTGAAACCTTGTCATGTTTACTAGATATTTATGTTGACTAAAAACTGTCTAAGATCTTCCTTTCATCATCCAAATCCTTGAAATACTTACTAGGGAATCTCTTTGAAATCTAGTGTCCCATTGACAACCCTCCACCTTCACTTATCTTTCTTACTTATTTTCTTTGCCTGAAGAATTTACTGAGGTTTTATCTTCCACATTAGAAAGTGAGACAAAGTTCTATTAACACAATCTTTTAAAAAAGTTTTAGCTAAGTTTTATTAGGAATATATCATCATTTAAGAGAAAGGCCACACACCTTACAGAATGCTGTTACCCTGACTTTCCATTAATTTCATTCCAGACAAATTTACAAAAATTTTTAGGTAGTAAATCACAAGTTTTTTCACAGTGTCTTTGGTGTTACCCTCCCATGAAGCATACTTATTAGCTGTAACACTCTAGTTTTAGGAATAATAATAATTCTTTTTTCTTGTAGAAATGAACTGTTATTTAATTGAATTTCTTTTTTTTTTAATTGAATTTCAAAGATACAAGAGAGTAAGGAAATGGAAATAAGCCACAGTATAGTATACTACCCCTTTAAAGATCCAATCAGGTGGTTTTCTACGTCATGTGCATTTTCTGTTTTTATAGTGCTTTGAGTAATTTTCTAATGTGTCATCCGTTTTTTGAGAGAGAATGAAAGACTTCTGCTTTTGCATTTTTGTCTGGTGTATTTGATTCCAGAACCACATCTCAGTATTTTACATGAAATACTATTTAATATAATTTCCAACAAATGCTTTTCCCTAACTTTTAGATGATATTGGTGCCCACATGAATGTAGGAAGAACTTACAAAAATTTAAATAGAACTAGAGAAGCTGAAGAATCTTATATGATGGCCAAGTCACTGATGCCTCAGGTAATTTATCAAAATGTGTTGTGTCACATTTATTATACATCTATATCGAGTAGGATTATCTAGATAGAAAAGCCTTTTCTTCAGTTTGTGATGTAAAAATAGGTATCTCCTGTACACTTACATTTTTAGCTCATTTTAATCTTAAAAATTATTTTCGTATGTAGTCCATTGTAAATATTTAATCTTAGAATATGAATAGTAGATCTTTTATTAAGAAATAAATAACTTTAAATGAAAATTTTATTAATGTACTATAAGCACTAAATTCAGCATTATTGCAGTCTAAAATAATGAATATAAGTGACAAAACAGCAGATGTATCTCTTGCTATATTATATTCACTAGTTATTATAATGGCACAAGTATAAGGATTCATACCAAAAATGAAAGATCTGATCATACCCTTTATAATCTGTGTCTCATCAGCAAAGACAATATGCCCTGATTGCAAATTTCTCATTTGTAATAATATTTATAATAATAGTCATTAATAATTGAGTAATTAATGTAGTTTCTAAAAACAAAACTACACTATATGAAAGCTAAGAAATTTCCATACTAACTAAGAAATTTCCATGATAACAGTTTAATTATTACAGGTTTTTATAGCAGTTTGTTGTATTCCTTAAAAATATGGATCTATATATATATATATATATATATATATATTATCTATCACCTTTATTCGCCTATATATGTACCTAGTCACTTTTATTCAACCTGAAAATTAGAGCATTTTATTTCCTCACTTTACCAGACAAGTGAATTTTTAATATAACTCCAAAAAGTTAATTGCCCTGCTGTTAATAAGAAAATGTTTTGCTGACAGTGTGACCTTATCTGTTCTGATTTACTTGACTTTGTAAAAGATAAGTATAGGTAAATTAGCAATAGTTCATTGAGCTGGCATGAGTGAAAAAAAATACATTTTGTAAGTATTGCACATTTTCACATTTTTAAAACAATTTATTTGGTACAGGGTCTCGCTCTGCAGATCAGACTCATAGTGATCCTCCTGTCTTTGCTTCCTCAGTGCTGGCACAGCATGTGATACTGGGGATTGAATCAGGTCTTTGCTCTTGCCAGACAGGTGCTTAGACTGCTGAGCTATCTCCCCAGCCCTTCTTTCACATTTTAGTCTTTTTTTACATTAGTAAAACTAGCACTATAATCTTTGTATTCTGTATTATTTTATATATGCCACCAGAAAAGCTAACTTTATACCTAATTGTATATTTCTTCTAAACAGATTATTCCTGGTAAAAAATATGCAGCCAGAATTGCACCTAACCACCTAAATGTTTATATCAATCTGGCCAACCTGATCCGAGCAAACGAGTCCCGATTAGAAGAAGCAGATCAGCTGTACCGGCAAGCAATAAGCATGAGGCCTGACTTCAAACAGGCTTATATTAGCAGGTATCATAGTTTATATTAGGGTTATCACTGTAGAAGATTGAAACTACATCTGAAGGTATATTTTGACTGTATGTGCCTGTTTTTCTTGTCAGCTTGTTTTAGACTAAAAATCAAATTTTATTGAATTTGACAAGAGACCCCTAAATTATCATATCAAGGGTAAAAGGAGCTGTCCTTTACTTTTGTTTTTTTCTTGTCAACAAAATTATGTTTTAAATATACATTATACAACAGTTATATTCTCAGTAGCATTTTTGAATAAATTTTGAGTTCAGTGGTTATAATGTCTTCACCATAAACAAAATTTCTTAGTCATCAGTAAAAAAGTTTTGTGTCATTGCATGTTAAAACTTGATATTTTTTTCTTATATAAATATTATCATTTATGTATTTGAGGAAAAATATATGTTAAATTTCATTTTGTCCAGAAACAAAATAAATCATAATTCATAACTTTTTATATGACAAAAGTGTATTCAAATTTAACTTTATAAAAAGTAAAATCAGTTCTTAAATTGGTTGTCATTTTTTAGCTTTACCCAGATGTGGATCTTTAATCCACAAAGATTCATTCTATAATCTCTGTATTTAAAATATCTTGAATTTATTTTTAGTAGTTGCTTAAATATTCTTTGTATGCCTCAAAGCTGTCTGCAGGTGGCACTGTTGCCTTCCTACCCTATTAGATTTTTTTTTTTTTTCCTGAGATTACAACCCTACTAGATTTTTGTGGTTTTTTTGAGATTACATTTTTCAAACTGGTCATGTGTCAAATGTTCTGCTGATTTGTAGTTTAACACAGATTTAAAGACAGAATTTCTACTTTCCTCTCTGTTTTTCTTCTTCCAATGCTGTAACTATTACCTGACAAATTCATTGATGCTCCATTCTGAGTATTTGCGATTTTTCTGATGCAGTTTAGATATATTGAAGGACTAGATTTTTTCCGTGGCACTTTCTTTGATACCTCTGCACATCCTATCTAAATTAAAGTGTGATTTTTCTGCCTTTAGGAATATTTGGAGCTATATCAAGCAAAATTTTCAGATCTGAGAACAGTTACAGTTTTTTGATAAAAAAAAACTCTAGGAAGTCAAATGTACAAAGGAAAAAGCAAGCTGTATTTGAAAGTCTTAAAACTTAATCAGAGATGGTCTGTGAACTGACATAAAAAATGTATACTTGATTTTTTTTTTTCCCACAGGGGAGAATTGCTCTTAAAAATGAATAAACCTCTCAGAGCAAAGGAAGCATATCTTAAAGCACTAGAGCTGGACAGAAATAATGCAGATCTTTGGTACAACTTGGCGATTGTGTATATTGAACTTAAAGAACCAAATGAAGCTCTAAAAAACTTTAATCATGCTTTAGAACTAAATCCAAAGCATAAACTAGCATTATTTAATTCTGCTATATTAATGCAGGAATCAGGTATGTTTTCTCAGAATATTTCTGAGAATATATTTCTCAAGAATATTTCAAATGTAGCTTGGTGTATAGTAAAAAGTTAGACTTTGTTTCCTAAAGCATACATTTTATAGATGGATAGTTTATAAGTATATAAATAGCTAATAAATAAAGAATATTTAAAATACTTGAAGTAAACTTTTCAGTAAACTTTTCAAATTACATGTACTAAAATATGAGAGTTCTAATGGTTCATTCTGCTGATATGTGCTAACTAAATTTTTAGGCAGTCTATTAAATAGGTCATTTTATGCATTTACATGTAAACTTTCATGTTAAACATGCTGTCCAAACAATACTAACTAGCGAAATTATTTTCATAATTAGCTCTAAAGATCCAGATTTTTTTTTTTTAAGCATTGTGCTGAGGATATAGCTCAGTGGCTCAAGTGCCTGCCTAGCAAGTGCAAGGTCCTGAGTTCGATTCCCTAGTACCCCAAAATAAAGTATTACATTTTCCTTTGATTTACAAGCATAAGTACTTTGGGCAAATCTTTTTATATCTTTGATTTAGTAATTCTTCAGAAATATGATTGTAATTTTCTGTAATCTAACAAAAATTAAATCATTAATCTCAGTAAATCAGTACCTTTAATCTATACTATATGTAGAAATTTTGGTCCTTCAGAGTAGTTATGTGATTACAACCTGTAATTTTTATGATATAAAGTATTTATTTCAAACTTCAAATTATTTCCTGGTGTCATTTTTAAAATACGTGCAAAATGAATAATTTATAAAAATTGTGGTATTTTAGAGTTAAAAAAGACCTTTGCCTTTACCAGTTTAGTAGGTCAGGAAGTATGTTCAAGTAGATTTAGTGACTTCTCTAATTTCATGTGACTACATTAGTAGCTAATCAAAAAGTAAAGCTGAAGCTAATTTATTTAAAACTTTTCTTATGTAAATCAAAAGAATGCAGAGAGGTCATTATGCCTTATTTTCAAAAATACATGTTTAGAGAAAAACTTAATATCTAACATTAATAATCATGAAAATCACTTTTTTCCAATGTAGATTGTACCCTGAAGCACCCTGAAGCACATAATTGTAGAACCTGTAAAAAAAAAAAAATTTAATTTGTAGTAGAAATTAACTCAATATTTTTCAAATCCTAATTTTATAGTTTTGAAGTTAATTGTATATTTTGCCCTAAAAAGTTTGAAGTTACATACCAGAAAAATCTAATTTAGTAATTCTTAAACTCTGTTTTCCAATTATATTTGCAACTTACTATATGATATGTATTATGTATATATTCTGTATATCATGTAATTCTTGCAAAATTTAGTAAGTTTATCCAGATAAGTTAAATAATATGTTGAGTTTATAAAATTATAACAGAATCAAAATTGTGTAGTGCAATTCAGGAGATCTAGTTCTGCATCCTCATAATTCTCTGTTCTTCCCCATTATTACCCAGATAACTTATAAAATATAAGATTTTTCCCCTTTTAGTTTCAGAAGTACTATTAACATTTAAAGGGGAAAAAAAAACAATCTGTCATTTCTGTTATCAAAGGTTGTCTTTTCAGTGAAGATAGATTCTTGCTAGTTAGATTTTTTGATAGACACAGACATTAGTTGCTTTGGTCCTGTCATTTCATAATTTAATTAAATGTTTGGAAATGGTTCCATTCTTCAGACTTAATTCATTTCATGAAACTAATAGATGCTTTTTTTTTTTTTTTCTAAAACTATCTGTAGGTGAGGTTAAACTCAGACCTGAAGCTAGAAAGCGACTTCTGAACTATGTAAATGAAGAACCACTAGATGCTAATGGTTATTTCAATTTGGGAATGCTTGCCATGGATGACAAAAAGGACACTGAGGCAGAGATTTGGATGAAAAAAGCCATTAAATTACAAGCTGACTTCAGGAGTGCTTTGTTTAATCTGGCTCTCCTCTATTCTCAGACTGCAAAGGAATTAAAGGCTCTGCCAATTTTAGAAGAATTACTCAAGTACTATCCTGATCATATCAAGGGCCTCATTTTAAAAGGAGACATTCTGATGAATCAAAAGAAAGACATACTTGGAGCAAAAAAATGTTTCGAAAAAATCTTAGAGATGGATCCAACCAATGTGCAAGGGAAACACAATCTTTGTGTGGTTTATTTTGAAGAGAAGGACTTACTAAAAGCAGAAAGATGTCTCTTTGAAACATTAGCATTAGCACCGCATGAAGAATATATTCAGCGCCATTTAAGTATAGTCAGAGATAAAATCTCCACATCTGATTTTGTAGAACAGCCAGCACTCCCAGCTGATAAGAGTACAGGTGGAGAAGAAGGAGATAGAATTCCAACTAAAAATGTAAAAGAAATCAGTAGTGAGTCTAGACCAACACAAATAACAAAAACAAGCGATAATCAAAGTCAGTCTAAATCCAACAAACAGTTGGAGAAAAATACAGACAAAGAGACCCCCCAAAAAGCAAAAGACATCAAAGAAATTGAGAAGAAAAGAGTTGCTGCTTTAAAAAGACTTGAAGAGATTGAACGTATTTTAAATGGAGAATAGCATATTCTTTATCATGACAGTGATATCAAAAGACTATAATTTTTATTTTATTTTATTGTTTTCAGCAGAGCCAGGGATTGAACTCAGGCACTTGAGCTTGCCAGGCAAGCACTTATTCTACTGAGCCATCTCCCTGGCCCCTACTTTAATCTTTATCATGTGATTCCTTGTACTGGGAGCTTTGAAAAACACAGATCTATAACTCCATGAGGTGATTCTACATGGAATGAAAGTAAGATTTTTCATTTAAGATCTGTCTTATCCCAGGATATACATATTGCACAAAATATGGCAGAAGTTTCAGTTTTAATGAATACAGCAGAAATACCAAATTGTGGGTGACAAATTTGTGACAAATTTTTTCCTGTATTACATAAGGATTTTTTGGGGCAAGATAATGTTTACTACTCTGAATTTAAAATAATTTGAGGTTCACTGATGATTCCTTGAGGACAGATTCAGCATAAGCTGTTTTATTCTGTGAATTGCCATTTATTAACCTACTTCATTTTCCTCTTAGGGCTTGTAACCTGGTGATGGGTTGAAAACACCTACTGATACTTTTTCTTCAGCAGTTCTTATGTTGAACCAAGAGATTTTGCACTAAAAAAGCATAGTGACTTTTTTATGTTCTTTGATTTGTACAGTAAATGCTGGGTACCTGTTTTAAAATGAATCATATGACATGTTAGTTTAGGTATATATTTTCGTAATTACATACTTGTCCTTAATTTAACTCCAAAATGCAGTTTTGCTTAAATCCAGTTTTTAATAAGATAAGGATTATACACACATATATATCTGATGGTGCTCATGAATACTGTATTTTTATTTTTCACATCAGGTTTCACAACATGAACTATATAATCGTGACTATTCTTTGACTTACTCAGAATTTTTTATTTTTTAGGATCATAGTCATGTTTAGAAATCTCAGTAACCTTAAACTTTGAAGTAATAATAGCAAGCTTCTCTTTCGTCTTAGTATTGACTCTGATTTTATTTGAATTTTATTTCCAAAGTCATACTATCATCATTACTTAAGCCACTCAAGCCTCTGTTTAACTAAAGGCAAAACTATATGACAGTTTATTTTTAACACTAAATTCTTGATATCTTCCTGTGGTATATATTTCTATTAAGTACTATTTATTTTGACTACTGAGCTTTCATAAAAATTGTAAAGCTGTTTTAATTATGTAAAGTGTGGAAGGCTAATTACTAGTACATTTGCCTATACCTGCTATATATATTATGGTTTAAAAACAATTATGTCACTGTTGACTTCTCTACTTATAAAAATAATAACCTATTATCAGATTAATAAATTTGTGATTTGGTTTTGTCATTTTAAATCTGGAAGCTATGTTGTTAAAAGTAGATATAAATCAAATTTATTAAATGTGATTTTTATTGAGTTAAGATATGTTTCAGATGATTATAATGAATTTGACCTAGTTTAAAATGTTAAAGCTCAAGTTATTCTGGGATAGTAATTTCTAATTATGTACTATTTCAAAAAATATTTTTAGTTCCTTTGAAATAACTAATTTCTAATTATATATGTCTCAGAAACCATATTCTTGTAATTTTAAGAAATGTTTTATAAATAGGTCACAAAAAACATGATTGGCATTAATGA